>VZRJ01004330.1:1251325-1280059 GCA_013397565.1 Ptilonorhynchus violaceus
CCGGCCGTTCAGCGGCCGCTCCGCGAGGCCCCGCGCGGGCCGGGCCGGGCCGGGCCTGCGCCGAGCGGGGAGGGCGTTGAAGGGACCTTTGGGCCTCCCCGGCAGCCTCCCTTCTCTCGCTGCTCGCCGCGGTTTCCTCCTCGCCCCGCCGGGGAGCGGGATCCTGGAATCCTGGGCCGGATCCCTGTTCTCAGGGGTTCCTAGGCGGGCTCGCTGTTACGCGGTGTCCCCGGCCGTGTGTGTTGTTGGGGAGCCGTGGGAAGCCGCGGTTCGGGACTTGTGTTTCCCGGTAGCGCCGTGGCGAGAGAGCCGCGGTGCGAAGTGGCGGCACGGGCAGAAGCTGCGGAGGGACGGAGGGCTGGGAAAGGGCTCATCCCTGTATGGGAACGGCGCCCGGGCTGGGACTCAGGGATCGACCCCAATGCTGGGGACAGGGGAGGTTGGAAAGGGTTTACTCGCCTTTCGTGCCGCAAAGAAGATCCCTCCCTGTCTTCTTCTGATTTTTTTTTTTTGTGATTTGTTAGTCAGCCGATCGGAGTTGGAAGCAAAGGTGACCGGGCTTGTTTTTTACATAATATATAGCAAATTAATTCAGCCTCTGCTTTGTAAAGTTTTTGATACGTGACTTCAATATGATAATGAATTATTGTTAGTTATACTTCTGTCTCAGTTGGACAGTGTGGCTTTGTGGATCCTCCATGGACCGTCAGTAAAGCTCAGTCAGAGCCTGTTCCCAGATCCGTGTTGGAGGGTGGGTGGCTGTGCCTGCTGGTTGAACAGAAACAGGAGACACGGCAGCTGCTCCCGTGTGATGGACTTGGGCTGTGTGAAGTTCACTCTCTGCAAGGGGTTGTCATACACACACCTGGGAATGCCCTCATCCTTACCAAAACTTTGGGAGTACAAAGGGAAGAGCATGCCGCTCCTGTTCATGGTTTGTTTATTTGCCCGTGTTTGGGGGGTTTGTGCAGCTCTGAACCAGTGCAGGGTGCAAAGACACATTCCCAAATAACTTAGAAGAGCACATGTGCCATTTTCAGTGTTGATGGAAAGAGGGAGCAGCAATACTCTTACTTGCCTAGGAACAGTGGTCCTGGCAGAACATTGCTGCTGACAAACCTGAGCTGTACAGTGCCCAGTGCTTCTCAAACAATAACGCCCCTCCTTGTGCTGGGATGGTGACTGCAGAGCAACAGTGGTGTTTCCTGGGATCTCGTGACTAATCCCTGTCTTGGAAACGGGCATGTTTTGATCCGTACCCCTTCCTGTCCACTGTAGGAAGGGTGGGATGTTTTGCTTTGATTCATTCAGAAATGCTGAGTGAAATCCTGATGTCTGGCTGCAGAAAAAGAGCAAAGCACTGGATTTTGCTTGGATCTCAGTTCTGGGGGAGAAAACTCTACTTGTTAAAATCCCTGTTCTGCAGCCCTGTGTACGCCTGAGTGCTTCTGTAGAACTATTGGTGTGTAAAGCAGCACATGAATAACTTCAGGGCCGGTGTGGTTGCTGCCCCTGTTCCCTCTCAAGAGCTGTGTTTGTGGTGTTGGGGCAGGACATAAAGTCCAGTTCTCAGACTGATCCCTTCCCTTTCCCACGTGCGTTGCCTGGAGCCGTGCATGCAGAGCAATGCAGGCTGAAATGAAATGTGAGCAGGGTGAGGGTTCCCGGCAGGTATTATTCATTCCTGGGCTTTCTCAGGGAAACGGTGCGCCTAAAGGTCTGTGTGTTGTTCCCAGTGGTGGGAATAGCATGGGCTGATCACTGTGTGGAGGGCTGGTTTTGTCTGTACAGCCTGGTCTTGTGAGGCCTTCAGAGGTGCCACTTCCAGGTCACTGAAGAGTTCGTTATTTTATTGAGAGTGGAACAGCTTCAGCAGTGAAGATGGGGCAGCTGCAGAATGCCCTGTAGGCCAAGAATTCCTGAACTTGCTGGCTGTACAATGCCACTGTAGCCAGGAAACTGTGGTTTTGTCATGGCAGCTCCAACTGCAGTTTGGTGCTGCACTTCCCATGTGTGATTCCCTTCTGGCTTTTCTTCCCTGGAGCTGGCACCTGCCAGCTCTTTGCCGGTCTTTCTGAAGGAGGAGATGCCACTGCTGCATCAGGTGATGCCATCACTTGGGATTTTTTGGGTGGGTTTGGTGTTTGCAGCAATTCCCTGGGTGGTGGGAGGCCCACGTTGAAAGCCTGGCTGTAAATCAGGCATCCTGCAAGCTGTGGGTTGGTGTCTCCTCTTGGACAGAAGGGCTTGGGGAGGGAAAGAAGGGAATTGGGCTCTGGCATTGGGTGGTAATTCCTGGGTTGTGTAATTCCATCCTGTTGGATTGTGGTGCCATTCCCAGTCCTGGTCTTTGGACCTGCATTTTGAATGCCAGTAGAAGTCCCCTTCCAAAGCCTCGTGTTTCTACAGGAGCAGGCAGGGGTTTGTATCCAGCTGTAGTTGGAGCAGATGCTGCCAGCTGAATAGGTGGGATTTGACAGGGCTGTAGTGTAGGGTGTTTTCTCTGAGGAATTTACTTCCATGAGTTAGAATTAATGTACTGTGAGGTGTATATGTTACGGTACAGTATAAATAAATCACAAAAGGCAACTGGATAATGGTACAGAACTTTTTATGCTTTAAGGAAAGCAAGCAAACATTTTTTGTACATAAAAAAATCACACCCCCAAAACACAAGCAAACAAAAAACCCCACCAAGCCCACACATCTGCCACATGAATCCTTGGCATGTTTCAGTTGAGGGGATATGTCTCTCATGTTCTTTAATCTGAAAAACTTGAGGCGTAGTTTACTGGTTATAAAAGTTAGAAATAAACATCGTTTTTCACAATTTTGCTGCTGGAAGTAGAATAAAGTCAACTTTCCTGTTTTGTAATCTTTTATTTGTATTGAGTAATGCATATTATTCACTTAATCCTGATTCTCAGGTTGATAGTAGTTAATGTGTACCCCTGAAACAATTGATATCCCCCCTAAATGTGCCTAGAGACAAACAGATGAGAGGTCTTGGGGGCTGTTTGTTTAAAGCTGGAGCTGCAGATTCCTTCTTTGCTGTTTGCCCATCCTCAGGGCACTGGGCAGTTGGAGTTTCTATCCAGTGTGGCTGTTTTATGCCAGTGGCAGGACTGTAATTTGCCTGTTCCATGATAATCTTCTTCTCCATCCTGAGGTTCTATAAATAGAGGGTAGCAGGATATCCTTCCCAGTGCTCCTACAGCTGGAGGAGCTCAGGGTCCCCAGTGAGTCCCCGTGTGCATGGAAAAGGAACAAGGACACAACTACCAGCATCTGGCTGGAGTCTCTTACCTTTGCACCGAGCTTGTTTCCAGGAATATTGGAAGCTGTGACGTTCCAGTAGAGATTCCTGGTAAGAGAAGGGAGACCAACAGCTTTCCAGGAGATGTGCTGGTCATGAGAGCCCTGCACTGCTCCTGAGAGCTGCATTTCCAAAGCACATGAGTAGAAAACAAAACTCCATTCTGTGCACTTCCATGATGTCATTTTCATATGAGTATCTTTTGTGGAGATGTTTGTCCCCAGTGAGTCAGGATTTGTGAATGGCCTTTCTGGGCCATGAAGTGGCTGAGTTGATGAAGTGCTGTGGAGCTTCATTGCCTGGGAGTCAGAGCTGGTCAAACTCAAATCTCACTTTATTTTCCAAAGAATGTAGCCTGACAGCTGTGATGTGATGATCTCTTACCTCCAGCAGCACCTAATACTGTTCCCAGCTGGTGGTCAAGCATGTAAAACTTACATGGATCCTCTGAGATAGAGCTTAGCAACAGAGAGTTCTCTTTCTCCTTTCAGAGAGTTCCATAGGGGAACGAAAATGTATAGGGCTGACAGAATTCCTTTAAGAGATCTGATCATGCATTAACAGTAATGGCATTTTGTTAAGAAAATAGTGTGGAATTTGTGCTTATTGGTCGTGTCTTCCATCATCCCTGTGTGTCTGTAGGCACAGGAACAATTACCTGCAGTTATATGTCTGTAAGTGACTGGGGTTGGCTGTAGGAAGGGGTTTCTAAATACATAAATAAAATACATTCCAAAAGAGAGTGGATGTACAGAGTACTGACTGTGCATGGAGCCTGCTGTGGGAGGTGCTGTTGGACACTAAGGCTTGTTGGAATGGGTGAGGGTGTGTTAGACTGCTCTGGAAATTGGAGAAGGGGAGCTTGAATGAGGTGTTCTGGCAGTGACCTGGGAGCTTGATACCCACTAATCACTAAACCCTGTCTCGTTCAGTGGCTCATGCTCCTCTCTGTGCTGCTGCTGTGCTGTGGGGTTTATTTAGTGAGAGTATAAAATGGACCCATAGCTCTTTATTTGTAAATAAAGAGACCTTTTTATGCAGAGACACTTGAACGAGACAGCAAAGCCAAGGAAGTCAGTTCAAGTCCTAAAAAGTACTTTTACTGTGTTCTCTCATGCTTAAAACAGATAAATAGACTAAAGATCATACATCAAGCTTGGTAAACTTTAAAGCAGTGGTGTTCTCCCCTTTTGTTTCAAAACCTCCTGATTCTCAGGTTTCTATGTAAAATAGACCATCAAAGGGCATTAATTATGGAATGAGAGAAATTAATTTGCTGCTCGAAAGACTGACAACTAAAGGCCATCACCATCCTGTTCCTTATCCCGTTACCTGCCCCTGCTGCACCTCATGGGGCTCCTGAGCTGGAGCAGGGCACAGCTAGAGTTTGAAGATGTCTGTGTTCACTCCTGTCATGTGTTCTCTGTGGTCCTTCTGTATTTTACACTGAGTTTTAATTTGGGGACACTCACTCTATGCTTGCCCTCCCCTTTGCTGTCCCACCATGGTTTAATGAGTTGCTCATGTTCGTTATTTGATAGCATTTATTAGCCTGAAAATGAGCAGGTGGATTCTCTGCCTTTTGCATCTGTGGCATTATAGATACTTCACTGTGTACTTCTGTACTGCTGTGAAAAGGACCCAGAAATACTCTTAGATATTTTGTAGTGTGGCTTGAGTTTAGTGGGCTCTTGAATACCTCCACTTCTTCTGTATCTACATCCTCTAAACATGCAGTAATACAAGTCAGTGAAAGCAGAAAGTCATTCCTAGCAGGTCAGAGCATTCCAGGGGCAGGCTCCTGCTGTGAGGCAGGACTTTGGAAACCTCTCAAGCCGTAAATTTTTGTTGCCTTTGTTGTATCTATCACATTATTTTTTAAATAGAGTGGAAGTTTTTATGTCTGAGTTGTTCCTTGAGCTGATCATGGTGTCCTTTGAGGAACTGGATGTATTATTGTGAAAACAGCCCTCTGAAAATGGGGGGGGGGGGGGCTTTTTTTTTATATAGGTTTGGGAAATGTGTGTTTCCCCCATTTGCAGTGTCCTGCTTGGGACACTTCTGAGACACTTCTTTTTACCTTTTTGCTGCACTTGTTGCTTGTCAGCTTGGGCCTCTCCCAATTTCCTTGGGGTCTCTCCTTGTGTTCCTGAAATACAAACGCCAAAGTGCTGCTTTCACAGCAGCTCCTTTGTTCTTATTATATGGGACTGGATGCTTTGCTGGAGGACCAGTTGCTTCTTCCTGTGTAAAGGAAAGGATGTGCAGTGCCCGTCTCAATGTTGACTCCTTTTCTTCCTCCTCCATCTCAGTTTTTGAGCCTTCTGGTGGTTTGTTTGTAGCTATTGGGGTTTGGATTTTTCCCCCCTTTCCTTATCTCTTAAAACAGATTTTCCTGAGTTTTAATAACAGCACTGACTTTGTTCACTAAGAGTCTTTGCACTTACTATAAAGCAATTCAGTCAAATTGAAAATAAGATTTTCCTTAAAAAAACAAGTCAACTCACAGACCCCTATCTCCTTCTGTCTTTTATCTGGAAGCTTTTATTTGTCCAAGCTGTGATTCCTCAGCGAGCACTGATGTTAGCTGAAGTATCTCTTACAGCTGAAATGGCTTTAAAACCCCAACATTCTGGCACTAGAACTTGCATTTTGTGGGGATGAATAATGAACAGTCATGGTCTTGTGTTGGAAAAGGCATTTGGCTACCACTGTCTGGAAGGACAGTGTTTCTTCTTCCCTATCTCCTGGAATAGGAATCAAATTAAGAAAGTAAATACCTCGTGTCCTACTCTTTGTGTTTTATAGGTGTAAGGCTTCCCTTTTGTACTGCTGAAAGCCCTATTAGCACTTCACTTGTCTTTAAGTATTTGGCCAATTTTTTTTATCTGCTTCATTGATTTTTTCCCCTCAACTGAGACAGTGGATAAATCTTTGTAAGTTGGTTACTTCTCCAGTATCTTGGAACTTTAAATTAATTAGAAAAATAAGACGCAAATTTTTAAATGACATCTTACTTCCCGTTACACTGACAGATGAAGACACTTGTGGCAAATAATTGATGACGCTTTTGAGTAGTGTTCAAGGGCTCCATTTCTTCTTTATTGCAAAGAGCAAAATGAAATTATGTAACACAAAACAATTTTTTCTGTGATTTGTGAGGAATATTTCAAGCTAAAAAGAATTATGTGTGTATAGAAACATTGCACATCTCCCTGTTATTTTGTACCCTACAAATCATGGTGATGATTCTGCCTTTAGTAAACCAATGCTTCAATAGGAAGTGGAGTTTCTGGGAAGGAGTATCCCTCAGCTTTCTGTGTCCAGCCTCTTCCCAGCTCTGTGTGCCAGTTCTGGTTTCCCCCAGTTTCTGAAATGTGGAGCTAATGCTCGTTTTCAGTTACGGCCAATGTCGCCTATAAAGATGACACATAACTTCTATATAATTCATATAAACTTGTATAAACTTCATAAAATATCTATAACTTCTGCAAACGTTTTCCTTGAGGGATGAACTTCTCCCCTGGGTGACATTTGTAGGATAAGGCAGCCAAGTCTCCAGAGCAGTTGGAGCAGTTCTTTTTAGCAATAACCTGGTAAATGCTGGTTTCCTTTGGGTTTGTAAAGCAGCAGTGTGGCCATAGAGTGTGGGCTGGCAGCAGTCAAATCACCCACCTGAAATGTTGTCTTTTTGCTTAGTTCCTTCAACTTCAGAACACGTTTTTAATGTTTGTTTTCTCTGTTTAGCTCTTCTCACTGATGGAGATGAAACCTCCTATTTCCCGAGCAAAGATGATTCTCATCACAAAAGCTGCCATTAAAGCTATTAAGGTAAAGTACAACACAACAAAGATGGAACTGTAACAGCAGCAATGTTTTATTATTTCACTTGTAAGTAAATACTCAGGATCTCCCAATCTCATCTTCAGGGTTGGTTTATTCTAGTTGCTGTTAAGGCTGTTGTCTAGAAACAAGTAGGTGGTGAATATCATCTCTTGATTTTGGACTAGCAGCAAAATGCCAGCTTGATTTTTTTGAGTTGCTGCTTTTTCATTCTACACCCACTGAAGTGTTGTGATTTTTGTGTAATAAAACTAAATATTGCGGGATGCAACTGCACCTCAACACATGAAACCAGGGTGGACTTGCATGGAAAGTAAATCCAGAAAGCTTTCACTAGCACTTGACAAGCTCTGTGCCATGTGTGCACACTGACACACTTCTGGCAGAAAGGGTGCCTTGGGTCTGGAGTTCCCCCGTGGAATCTTTCTCCATGCCTGATTAACTGAGTTTAGGATCATCCTGCTTTTTAGAATGTAACTGCAATATTCTGTAGCCTTTCTGAAATGGTAGTAAGCACAAAGAGTTAAAATGCTTCTAAAATGCTGTCCCAGTGTTGAGTAGATGAGAAATTAATGTATGTATTTATTTTCCAGCTCTACAAGCATGTTGTCCAGATTGTGGAGAAGTTTATCAAAAAGGTAAAAAGTGAAAAAAAAAAAGGAAATTTATTGATAAAGTAATTTCCTGCATGTTTTACTACGTACTGCTAATAATGCTAGTAAATAACCACAAAGGCTTCTGTTCCTTAGGGACTGAGGGAGGAAATTCTGGTTTGTTAGGATTTCACACATTTTAGTATCACTTTGTCTATATAATCTCCTCATTTTAGTTTTCTGTAATACATTAAGGGGGGGGGGAAAGAAGTAAATTATGAAATTTCCCTGCCCAGCAGCTGGGGAGGAACCTGGAGGTACTGAACTTCAAATTAATTGTCTCTAACTAAGATAATAGATATTTCCAGAGAATGCAACGTTCACGCTTGCCTGGGCATGAAGAACAACAGGCTGGAATGTGGTGCTCTCTCTCTGCCCAAGAACAGATTTGCTGTGGGGCTCTGAGGGGAATTCATTTTCCCTTGTGGTGTCAGTGCTGATGGAGAGTGATTGTTGTGTTTCAGTGCAAACCAGAGTACAAAGTCCCAGGGTTGTACGTCATCGACTCCATCGTTCGTCAGTCTCGGCACCAGTTTGGAACAGACAAGGATGTCTTCGGGCCAAGATTCTCTAAAAATATCACTGCCACATTCCAGTATTTGTATCTGTGTCCATCAGAAGACAAGGTAGGACAGTCACTTGCCAGGTGTTGCTGTGCACGGATGTGGCGCTGCCGTGGTGTTTGCTCTCCTGGGACAGAGATTTGGTGATTCTCTGACCCTGGTAGTGGCTGTTGCTGTAGGAGAGATTATCAAAGGTGACGTTCAAGTGCAAGTTCAGTGTAAAAGATGTGTTTTGCGTGGCCTCATCGGTTTTGTTCTGCCTATGCAGACACTTGAGCAGTGTGTGTTACTGTGCCGAAAGTTTTTCTTGTTGAGGCTCCTTCAGGAAAACTTCCTCTGGAAGGTGGTGTCTCCCACAACAAAAAAGTGTTGCAGGAGAAGCTCTGGTTTTGTAGGCAGTGACTGTTCCGCTCACAAATGTTTTCTAAGAAAATCATCATGTTCTGCTCACAAATATTTTCTAAGAAAATCATCATGTTGATTTCATCAGCCTTTCCCAATCCCACACTTGAATTTCATTGCTGCTCTCCACTGCCAAGGCTGGTTTAAAGCCTCATTTTCCTTAGTGCTGCTGTACTTGTTGATAGAACAGAGGCTCAGAAGATGTTGGGAATTCCTAATGGTCCAGAGAAGATGTTTTTATGTCCTTTGTCAGAACTGTTTTGAGACTCCCAAGGTAAGTGTTTTAGAAGTTGCCAATTGGTTTCCAGAAAATCACCTACTCCCTTTTTCTTTGGGAGAGCGAAATAATCTTTTTCTACCTGACTTCTTCCCTAACTCTAAATAAGCTGTTGAAAGGCTTGGATGCTCTGTAGTTTTCTGATGTGGAACATTTAGACCTTCAGGCATTGAATCTGATATTCTGGAGCTCCTGAGTTAACACCCTGTGAAACAGAGCAGTCCCTTCTCCTTTCGGTGTTAGCATTTTGTTCATCTAAATGAATTAGACTGTTCATCTCCTTCATGGATCCACTTGATAGAGGGAATAATATTATTTATAACACACTTGCTTCAGTGAATTTCCAGTTCCTAAACAAAAACTCCTGATCTGCAGGTTCAAACAGATATCAACAACTGTGATTGATGTCCAAAGAGGATAGTGCTACTTCTTTTATAAAAACAGCCTTTCTGTAAGATGAATATGTGACTGAAAACAAGAGTATTAAACCTGCTCTTTTTTTGGCCTTTGTATAATTTTCAAGTCTTCTGGAGAGATACAATACCCAAAGCAAAAAAATGCTGCTGTTTTAAAGTTAACTGTTTTTCAGACCAAAATCTTACTTAAAAATAGACATTTCAGGTTTGTCTCTAATTGATGTTATTTTAGCAAACATTTTGTAGAGTTCTTTGATCACTTAGGTAGAGGTGGATTTACATGGGTGTATATAACTGAGTCACAGTGAAAGAACAGAACCAATTCATTTGAAGTAAAAAATACTTAAAGCTTATATGTGCGAGTGAATGACTAAGTCTGCGGAAAGGACAGCAACGCAACCTGTGTTCTGACTTCTACCTGCCTGCATGTTCCAGCTGAAGCAGCACAACTGCTGAGACATTTTTGTTTTAATGCTGGGCTAAAGAAGGAAAGGCCAATTTCCAGCTTGTTCCTGGAAGCTGCATTGTTTCTCATGTCAAAAAAAAGAAACGAGCTTAAAATAACAGCTGACAATCAGAGAGTCTAAATTAATCCTTCTGCAGTGATCAGGGAGGATGTTTCCCACTTGCTTTCCTCATCTTTGGGATAATGATGGAGATGCAGTTCCTGGTGTCAACATAGAATTGGTTGAGTTAGGAATAATACCAAGCAAGAAACCCTCAATGTAACTTCAAAGTGTTTTTCTAGTCTTAACTGCACCTCTGTTCAGGGCGGCTTTCCAGCTCATCTTCATTTTCTCTTTTTTGGTCACATTGGTTGTTTCATCCCTTTGTGACCATCTTTGAAGACAGGGGGCCGAAGTGATGTGCTGGATTGTCCATCAGACCTGGACTTCTGACTGGCCAGAACAGTTTTAGGGAGATGTCACAAATTGCGTTGACAGTAAAATAAGTGGGCAGTTTTTATCTTTGCCAGTTCAAAGGTGTTGCTGCCCTGGTGTGCCTGATTATGTGATGTGCTGTTCAAACCTTCTCTGCATACAGGAAATAAACTGGGATTTTGTGACTTAGGAAAGCTGGATTTAGCATTGGTGCTTCCTTTTGTTTCAACAGAGTAAAATAGTCCGTGTCCTGAACCTTTGGCAGAAAAATGGAGTATTTAAAATTGAAATCATTCAGCCTCTCTTGGATATGGCAGCAGGAACCAGTGCCACTGCACCCATGGCAGAGAATGCTACCAACAATGAAGGTAGGAGTGACATAACTTCTGCTCTCAAAGGGCAAATGGCAACAGCTTGTTTGCTTTCACCACAAACTGCCTGCTCTTAGTTCCAGCAGTGACATATCAATAAACTCAGCTTTGCTGTCACAGTTACATGGAGCAACCAAACTCATTTTAAATAAATCCTGATACTGCACTGCAGAAATTATCAGAATGTGAACAGACTGATGTATATGCACATGTACATACATATGTGCGCACTTACAGGTGACTTCAGTGTCCCCTCTTAAGCAAATACTTACTATTTTTTCCTTTGCTTTGAAGCATTTTTCTGTTGTTTTTCAGTTTTGTAATTATGATGTCATTTTTTTAATGTCAGAATCCAGGTAAGTAAAGTGGGCTCTTAGATTAAATCAACTTAGTAGCTGAAAGCAGCAGCTGTCAGTGTCTCAGTGGGCCCTGAAACATTGAACTGGTGTTTCACAGCCAGGTTCTCCAACAGAACATTTGTGCCTGGGATTTTGCACGGGCTGCTGGCTGAGAACCACCGACCTGCAGAGCACAGCAGTGCCAGCCTGCCCACAGTGTCTGCGCTGACCTATTTAGTGCCACAGAAAAGCTGGGAGTGAGGTTAGGAGAATATGCATTCCACAATTCCCTCTTTCTCCAGAGGGCCTGATTTTTGGCTCTGTGCTCCATGTTTCACACTGAGCTTTGGTAACCTCCTTATTTGCTGTGTTCATGGAGTAGGGCTGGGGAAAATGGAGTGGAGGGAGTGAGGGGTGGTGAGAGACAGCAGAATAGCAATGCACAACAGCACTGGTGAAACCATCTCCGGCTGCGTTTAGGGAAGTGTATCCCGTTAAAGGTTTTATAAACCTGGCAGGGACAGGGAATGCCCTGGCATCCAAGCCTGGGGGCAGAGTGGTGGCTGTACAGCTGAATTTTGGGACAGGTGAGGGCACTGCCTGTCCAGCTCTGTCTCCTCACTGGTGGTGAACAGGTTGGCTGCCTTCTGCAGAGATTTTCGGTGAGATTATTCAGATGCACCAGAGGGGATAATTTGGCCCTGAAATAAATATGCTAATGAATAATAATAAATATATTAACACACTATGCGAAGTAAAGTCTGTTTAGCCAATAAAGACAAACAGAAATGCAAATTTTCTCCCTTGAGCAAGCAAATATCCTTCTGAATATATATAAGAAATAATTTGGGAGTTAGTTTATATTTAAAAACAACCCATACCTTTTTGCTGTATTTTTCTGTTGCATTTCACTTCTGGGAATATATTATTCAACACGTTTGCCTGTGCTTGCTGCCTGTCAACACTGGCGTTATTTGAAGTGCAAACAGAAGAATGGCTTTAAAGGAGTTGCTATTGCAAGGCAAACATGTTTGCTTAGTGTTTCAAACTAAATATTTCTATCTGTGGGGCATTTTTAACTCACTCCTTGTACAGCTTTATTATGTCCATTAAAACAGATTTGCTAAAGAATAGCTACTTACTCACAGCATGTAGGAATTGATGGGATTATTGTTAATTTACCTAGTACTGGCAAACTGTTCATTAAAAAAGGTGTTGTAATGTAAGGCAAAGAGAATGGGAACACTAATAGCATGTCTTAAATTGTGATCTCAGTTTCAGCAAAGCTCAGTGGAAATGGGAGACTTTTCCTGGAAAAATGAGTCAAAATAATTTTGCTGGTGGGCGGATCTATCCATCAGCTGCAGGTGTGGCTTGTGCACGTGCAGAAGGGACATTTGAACAAACCTTATCAAAGAAAACTGCCTGTGAAGTAATCCTTAAAAACCTGTAATTATTGCCAGACTTCTCAGCAAAAGTTCAGTTACTGGTAGAAAACACAGTTGTTCTTCCAATGAGCCATAAGATTGTTGATTTGGATCATTCATCCAAAAGGATGAGCCCAGATCTGTGGAACCAGCACCACCACGTTCAGGGTATTGATGCTCATTGCCTATTTGAGTGAAAGCTTTTCTAAACCTGGACAGTTACAAACATGGACCTGGGATCTAAAACTCTGTGTGGGACCAGCTTTCAGATGGGCCTTTTTCCTGTCTTGGTGCATCCCAAGTGCGGGTGTGAGCAGGGACCGGAGCAGTTCATGGCAGAACGAATGGAATATGCAGCTGGGGTGCTGTAAACAGGTCCTCTTGGGTTAACCAGGGGCTTGTAGCCAGACACTTTTTTTGAGGAGGCTCTGGAGAGCAAGAGGAATGTTTTGAAGTAACTCAGCACCTTGTGTGTTCCCGGGAATCCTTCAGGTTCACCGCCCCCTCCGGCAAAGGTTCCCTCGGAGCCCCCTCAAGTGACTGCGAACTCAGTGCCCACCGTGCCACAGCTGCCCAGTTCTGATGCCTTTGCAGCTGTAGCTCAGTTGTTCCAGACAACACAAGGACAACAGGTAACCTGCTTAGTGATTCCCTTCTTCCTTCAGTTTCTAGGTGAAATGAGGGGGAAAATGATGGAATTGATATCCTTGATTTGAGCATAGGAGCTTCTGTAAAGTCTTGAGTGGAAAACTTGCAGGAGTTAGAGTATTAAATTCTTCCATCCAGTAATTGTGATATTTGATGAAATTTAGTTATATGTTTGTAAATAATTAGTTATGAATTGATGCAGTAACAGTTTCCAGGACAGGTGGAATATCTCAGAGAAAATGTGCAGTTTTATTGTTCAGTCCACTTAAATATTTGCAGTGTTGAAGGGCCTGAACACTGCAATGTTGGGATTTGCTGAATTTCTCCATGGTTGAGTAGGGTTGTTGGTGTGTTCACCCCATGCCACAGTCTGGATTGACATAAAATTTATATCCTACAACTCTTTCAATACTTTATGTTTCTATAAGAACATACACTTAATACTCTCTTATGTTTTTGCAGCTTCAGCAAATCCTGCAGACTTTCCAACAGCCTCAGAAGCCCCAGTCACCGGTCATAGACAACACTGTGATGGCTCAGGTTCAAGCTATTACTGCTCAGTTGAAAACCACAGCAGCACAGCCCCCAGAGCAGAAAGCTGCTTTCCCAGCACCTGAGCAGAAAACATCATTTGACAAAGTAAGTCTTGGTTTGCATTTTCTGAAGCTGAAGAAAACGAGTCTTGGACAGTTCTTATTTTGTATTGGAATATAGATTTTTATTTTCCCTCAATTCTAGTCTTGTCTTTAATTTCAGAGCTTAGATATGTCATAAGGCTGTGATAATAAAGATATTTTGGCTGCCAGTTGTGTCTTTTACAGAAAAAATAGTTGTCCCAATGTGATTTCTTTCAGAAGCTGCTGGATCGGTTTGACTACGATGATGAACCAGAAGCAGTGGAGGATTCAAAGAAAGAAGATTCAGCTCCTTCCCCATCGGTGTCTCAGCCAGCTTTGTAAGTTCTGTGTCATAATAAAACTAAGAAATCTTTGTTCTAAAAAATGTTTAGGTTAGAAAGTAGATTAAAATTTCAGGTTACTTCAGTGTTTAACTGCTGCAGCCCAAATTTAAAACACTGTTAACAATTTTTGTGGGGTGTATTTTGTGTCTTGTTACTTGGTGATCTGGTGTAGGTTTATGCTGCCTCTTCGATTGAGGACTGTGTTTTGTAGAGGAAAGCTCGGTTTTGGCTTCAAGATGAGTTCCATGTTTTTATTGTACAACTGACAACTGTCAGGGCATTGATGATCGGCTGGATTGCTTTAGTGGCTGGGGAAAAGATGCTATTTCAAACACGGTGATAGTTTTAACTATTTAAGAAATGAAAATTGGCTTTACGGCTTTACGTTGGCAAACATTCAATCCCCACACAAATGAGCTCAGACTCATGTTTCCCTTTTGCTATGCCTTATGATGAATTCTGGAATGACATGACCACATCCCAGTTTTTTCCACAGGACCTCTCTCTCATTCAGTGCACAGGCTGGATGGTGCTCAATGCCGGGGTTAGTCCGTATTTCTTTTTTCCCTGCTTCAGTACGTGGCCCCATGTCTCACTTTCTGTATCTGCATCTAAACCCTGCTCTCAAAACCAGAACCACTAACTCTGTCATCAGCTTTCTGACTGCGTCTCTCACCTCGAGCACTTTATGTTCCACAAGTAGTAGTTAATTTAGATGCCTTTGAAGGAAATTGGTAGTATTTGCCTTAGAATACAGATGGAACACTGGAGTACAGAGAGATGAGATAGGTCAGACATAAGCACTGCTTGTGTCTGCCCAACTGGAGGCTTTTGGGCATGTTTTTGTTCTGTTGGTGGCACTGCAGAGCCTCTGTGCTTGCTACCTCACAGCTGTGCAGGATGTCCCTGAGGGTGGGGTTCCAGTATTCTCAGTCTGGGCACACAGACTCAGTAATTCTCTCTATGAAAAACTGATCTGTCCAGAATCTTTTCCGAATTGTGTCCTCAAACACTGCAAAGTTCCATTTCCCATTACCACGAAATTCCTTTATCCTCCTGAAATCCTGTTGAGTTTCTTGCACACGCTGCATCCTGCAAACAGGTCCAGTTACCTGCACCTCAATTCCCTGAGCACTGTCCATTCTGTGTGTTGAATCAGGAAGTTATTGGATCACTGTAATCCTCGTGTGATGCACACCCCCTTCTCCTCTGCTCTATTTCCTCCCAATCCAAAGTGTTTTCTTACAGCAAAAGTACAGCCAATTTCTTTTTCTTGAGGAGAAAAGCATTACTTGTTTTGTTCCCAAAAGAGGAACTGCAAAGGAGGAGAATTAGCCTAAGGCAGACAACCTTACTGAAATGTTTCCACAGGCTCAGATCTTTAGCAAGCTCGTATAAGTACAGGAGGGAGAGAGGCTCTAACCTTTGTGTAGCATCTCTTTAAATGTGAAAGGACTACTCTTAGAGTGGCTTCCTTATATTTTCTTCCTTTTTTTTTTTCTTTTTCTTTGTTGGAAATGAGATCATAGTAAGGATAACTGTTCTGTCTAAAATTACAGCAAGAATGTGTAAATGTGCATAGAAATCTGTAAAATAAAGACAAAAACATCTATGTATCTACTGACTTCTCACCACAATATTCCTGGTTTTAGTGGGTTTCCAGGAGAAGGCATGCAGCAGCCAGTATTTCCTCAGCTCCCAAACATGGATCCTTTCCAGCAGCGGATGATGGGAATGCAGCAGGATCCAATGCGGCACCAGGTAACCTCAGGTTTTTCCTTTGTCCCTCTGTTGTGTTTTCTATCCTTTGCTGTTTCCTTTGGTGCAGAAGTAAGGAAGTGGTTTTCCTGTTGGTGAAGAGTGAACGTGGCTTAGCCCTCCATCTTTGCAAAGAAACAAAGTCTGTCCTAGTCAGGCTTTGAAGAATAAGATTGTTACTTGGACACCCAAATGCTTGAGCTGCTTCATCTTTGTCCCGTCTTTTATTGTGATTTTTGAGCAGAGATACAACTTGACTTAAGCAAACTAGGAAGGTGAATGTAATTTCTTTTCCTACCTGGAATTTTATGTGTTTTTTCTTCTTCCAAGGTCCCGCTCCCTCCTAATGGACAAATGCCAGGTTTTGGTCTCCTGCCTACTCCACAGTTCCCACCCATGGCCCAGCCCGTGATTCCTCCAGCAGCGCCGGTGCAGCCGAGTTTCCAGTCTCCCTTCCCGGTCCAGGCTGAACCACACCTGCAGAAACCCCACCAGCAGGTGAGCAGCCCTTGCAGGGAACAGACCAACTTAAATACTCTCTCATCCATGTGTCTCCCAAATGCATATGGATTGGCCTGGAGCAGAAATGGCAGGATAACCAGGACACAGCCGACTATGAGGGTGCTCTGCTGGGAGACAGTTGGATAGTTCCAGGGCTTATCCCTTTCCTGTCTCCATAATGCTTCAGGCTTAAAGTAGTTTCCTCTAACATCTCCATCTAACATGGAAACGAGTTGTAGGAGACCACACTTTAAACAGTATAGTCATATTCTGTGGAGATGCAGGTGATGCTGAGATGGGCTAAAATGTGGAAACCCAGTAATTTGTAAATTGAAAATGAGAATTGTGTAAATTATTTCTATGATGTCTTTTCAGTGGCTGCATTATGTACATGCAGTACTGGACCCTCTCCCTGTTAGTGACCCAGAGTCGTGGTGAAGCTTTTGAGTCATGTTATTCTTTAATTTCACACATTTAAATATTCAGTGTATTTTTGGTGCTGTTACCTCATTTAGTCTGAGTATAAAAAATAAAATGCTTGTGCTGCTCACCCTAACACCAGTCAACTTCATGCTTTAGGATATGGAAGTGGAACAGCCACCCATTCAGGAGGGAAAGCGGCATGTGTCTGACAGTAGGAAGTCACGATCTAGATCGGCATCAAGGTAAATGCATGAAAGTTCTTTCAATGCAGGAATGAAAAATAGATCAGTGACTCTTTGAGACTTGAGAACCTCTGAAAGTCATCTCCCTTCTAGGGAAGACTGGGTATCTGTGCAGTTCTCTGTTAATGGGAGAGAGTAACTTCCATGCCTGTCAGTCCTGAGTAAATTTTAGGGAAGCAGAATGTGATAGTTTAATTTTGCCTGTGCTCTAAAGATACTTTTCTTAAGAAAACATCTGTGATCTGTGTGCTGTGGGACTTTGTGTGTCACGGAGCCCATGTGTCACGTCTCAGCTGACTGAGCAGATCTGGCTCCAGCTCCACTTAGTTACAAGTCTTCCTTGCCGGGTTTCACATGATTTCTCTGAAAGTTTACAAGGTCTTCCACACCTTGAGTGGTTTAGAACTTGAACATGACGTAAAACACAATTTCAGTGGTAGAAATTATTTATAATCTCTTTTTTAGCCATTTTTTTTTGTAAAAGGAAAAAACATTTTCCTCACTGAAGCAGATGTCACTTTTTCTGTGTTGATGTGGGCACAGTTTTGATGGTCAACTTCAAGACAAAATTAATAGATAATGAAAAATTGGAAAATACTCAGCTGTTCGGCTGGAGGGCACGAATAAGTGCAGTAATTTCTTGTAGTTCTAAATGCCTGTGAGTGACCCTAGATTGATTATTTCTTGACCGCACTGCGGTTATTCGAGGAGCTGACTGGGGCTGCGTGTCAGCGTCGGGGTGGGAAGCACTGAACACCCACGGCTGTGCTTCCAACAGGTCGCCCAAGAGGAGACGCTCGCGGTCGGGCTCGCGCTCGCGGCGCTCGCGGCACCGCCGCTCCCGGTCCCGCTCCCGCGACCGGCGCCGGCACTCGCCCAAGTCCCGCTCCCAGGAACGCCGGGAGCGCGAGAGGGAGAGGGAGCGCCGCTCCAAGGGCCTCCCCCAGATCAAGGCAGAGACTGTTAGTGGTGAGTCTGTGCTCCTCGTTCTTGTGCAACTCCCCGTTCCAGTCGTGCCGTTTCGGGGTGATATTTCTGAAGGTTTTGGGTTCCTTGGGTTTGATGCTCCTTGTTGAGGTTTCCAAGACTCATCCGAACAGAATAAAAATAAACTGCCCTGTGATTCCTGGTAGGAATTTCACCACACTTCCCTCCATTTCCTTTACTCATAGCAGACGGTTTAGCATTTTTGGGATATCTCCAAGTTAGAAATATTTTGGCTGTAAAATGAGAAAAGGAAGAGCTGAAACCCCATGTTTTCTTTTCCTTCCTTTGAGACATATAAGGTAAAGCAGACTGAACAAGAAGCTGAGTTAATTGTAGATTATTATGATTTCTCTAAGTATTCAGTCTTTTGTGTGTGTCTCAGACCTGAAGGGGAGCTTTGACCTGGAGAAACACAGGCTAATGTTTGGATTTCTGAAATAATCCTGGCTTTGCCAGTGTTTATAGACCAAACGTTGTCTTCTGAGTATTCCTTTGAGTGTGGAATCTTCTCTGGGGTCAGCAAGTGAAATAAAAACATTCTTTCTTATATAAGAGAGGCAAAAACCTGAGGCGTTTTAACGAGCCAAAACCTGGTGAATGACAGTCCCAGGGGTGTAGAGGCCTGCAGAGAGCCCTGGTAGCTGTTGAGTGGAAGCTCCCTGGCAGTGCTGTGACGGGTGCTGCTGCCAACACCTCTGCCGGGTTCTGTCACACTGTGCTGCCCAAGTTTGCAGTCAGGGGGAAAACATGGATGAGTATTAAAAGTTGCTGCAGTAATCTGCAGCCAGTGGGATGCCTTGAGCTCCTTTCCTGGTTACTACCCCAAGTTCAGCGTGGAGGGAGATAAGTGTTGGTTACTCTGTTTGTAAGGAGTTTGTGTCAGTAATGGCTCTTACAATCTGTTGTAACTCTTTGTTGCAGTTTGTAGTACCACACTTTGGGTAGGACAGCTCGACAAAAGGACAACTCAGCAGGATGTGGGAAGTCTTTTGGAGGAGTTTGGCCCAATTGAATCGATCAATGTGAGTATAAGGGGTGCAGTGTAAACCACTGTGATATGCTTGGGTACAAACCAGCTCTCCAGGCTGCCCTAGGACAGCTTTATTTTGGATACATTCCAAAGAGCTGAGCTCTCATTTCCTACATGGTCGTGTTTGCTAATGTGTACACTCAATTTGTGTGGCTGAGTTGTACATAAAAAAGAAGGGAGCTGCTTTGGTTTCTTGTAGTACAAAAATGCTCATGGGGTAATACAGATTATTATCCCATTTTCATAAAAATCCTGCTTTCTCTGGAGAATGAGGAAGGGTGAGTGAGGAGATGGCTGCAGAATTACATCCCGTGCTGCTGAGTTCCTTGGCTGCTTCATTTGATTTGATTATAGAAATGTGGACTACCAGCTGGTGTTCTTGTTGCTCTTCTGTCATTTTAGCCATGAACACAGAACTATTGTTTTATTTTGCTGTATTTAAGGATATTTTATATATAAATGATAGCTGTTCCAGTAGCTTTAAAATTTCATTCAAACAAACAAAAAGAAGTGGCTGTAATTTTCTTTCTATTCCCAAATTTTGTAAAACAGCATAGGAGTTTTTTCTCAAATTCATTACAAATAAGAATGGCTCCAAATCTGCAGCTAGAATTGAATGTGGAGGTGCAGCTGGCAGCTTGTGTTGTATGGAGTGAAGGGGGGTATTCCAACAAAGTTACTAATTGCCAGGCCTTAGAATTTACATGAACACTACTGTTTAGCAATTTGAAAGGATTAAATATGCAAAAGTCAGCCATATTTGAGAGTTGTGGAAGTTATAGTTCTCTAGAAATGTGTTTTTCCAGAAGATCCTGTCTTTCTTAGCCTCTTGAAATAACATTCCCTTCAGTACTTCCATAGCCCCTTTTGGAACACCCGCTGATGTCCCAGCTTGCTGTAACTGAGCACTTGTGTGGTGTTCACTGCTTTGTTCCCTGCAAAATCAACTTTTTCCCTTAAACCCCACCAGATGATACCGCCCCGAGGATGTGCCTACATTGTCATGGTGCACAGGCAAGATGCCAACAGAGCCCTCCAGAAACTGAGCCGAGGGAACTTCAAAGTCAACCAGAAATCCATCAAGGTACTGCTTGGAAAACATCAGGCTTTCCAAAGCTAATGTAATTGCTGTCAGCCATTCTTATCTGCGGTAGGCTTTTGGGTATTTCAGACTTGAATGTGTTGTGGAGATGGCTTTCTGTAAAAGTCTGAAAAAACACATGAGTGAACCAGGTTTTGAGAATTATTTTTCCTGGTCTGTAGTGGGATTAGTGGAACTTGTCTCAGTTTCCTTGAAAGATTGCCAATAATTGTCTGTTTAATCAACAGAAATGGAGTCCTTTTACTCATTACAGGAGACTGGAACTGTGTGTTTCTTGTTGCCAGTTATTTGTCTCATAACAGAGTTTCATTACATATGATAATCCTACAAAGAGTACTAATAAAGAAGGAAGAACGCATTAATTAGTGAAGTTCTTCCTTCTGCAGAACATCAAATTAGAGTGTGACACTGTCCTCCAAAGGGAAATGGAATTAATCTTAGTGGCTGGGGAACATCAGGAGAAAGTGGCTTTATACATTTTTACAAATGGTGTGCAAGAGTCAAGCCAAAGAACAGGACCTAAGTCAGCTTTTAAAAAAACTTACTTCAGAGTTTTTTAACTGTTTCAATTATGCTTTTTGCCTTCAAATGGCAGTGCTGTTTTGTGAGAAGGAAATATGAAATCCATTAAAATGGAAACATTTTGCTGACCACATGTATTTCCCCCCCAAGATTGCCTGGGCTCTGAATAAAGGAATAAAGCCAGACTACAAGCAGTATTGGGATGTAGAACTAGGTGTGACTTACATACCTTGGGACAAAGTCAAACCTGAAGATCTTGAAAGTTTCTGTGAAGGAGGAATGTTGGACAACGAGACCCTTAGTCCAGGTACAGTATTGCTGCATGTTCAGTTCTGTTAATGATTGAACCTTTATTTCAGGGTTTGGCCATTCTGTCCAGTTTGCCCAATTAGCTGGTGATTGTTGTATGTATGCTCTGATTGTAGCATCTCTTCATGCTGAATGCACAAGAAGCAGTTGTGTGTTTTAAATGAAAGTGTAACGAATGGTGAACATACTGTCAGTGTGTTCCAGTCCTCTCAGTGCTTTTCTCTTTCCCATGTGCCCTCTCACTGATCCCTTTTTGTGCTTAGCTGGCTTTTCCCAGGAATTTCTGACAGACAATAGGAGCTGGTTTTCTTCTGTAAATTAAGATTAAAGCTATATTTGCCATTTCCCTTACTTTGCTGCAACTCTTTGTAGTTGTATTCTCTTTTTCCTTCTTCGAGGCTTGAAAATGTTGGGGTTCTTTTAGAAATGGAGTTCTCAAATTAGTGAAAAAGCTGCTACCTTCTTGCCCAAGAGCAACAGAAGGAACCTACTGAAAGCTTGTCCCAAAAAGCCTTGCAGTTTTTGTCGCAGATGATGTAACAGAGTCCTGGGCATGTACAAACACAGTCAGTGCAAAGAATTCTTAAATGACTACTGAAAGGAACAATTTTATTTGCTGTTCCAGTATTGCTGTGTTTAAATTAATTTGGAATTTTTATTGTCAGAAGTCTGTATAAATGCTTCTTAGCTCTGTGCTGCTTATTATCTGAGTATTTTCATTTTTGTCAACATGACCAAGCATGTTTCACATGGCACTGCTGGTCTGATCCACGTCTGTTGGGATTTTGTTTTGGACAGACTGGAAGGGAATTCCCAAGAAGTCTGAAAATGAAGTGGCTCAGAATGGAGGCGCAGAAGCTGCACACAATGAACCAGTGTCACCTATTCCTAAAGCTTTACCTGTCCCAATTCCTGTTCCCATGCCTGCACCAATAACAGTACCTCCTCCACAGGTGAGAGTTGTTCCAGATAAATAACCAAAAACTCACTTTAAATAATTCAGTGTAAAGAGAGGGAGGAAATGCGATGAATAGTAATTACTGCAGTAGAATCTTTATTATAGATGGGCTGAATTGCATCTTCTGGTATGTGATTGGCTTTTTTTTGTTTGTTTTACTAATTAATTTTCCTCTAAAAGCTTTTCTTATTGTCAAATACCCCACTACTTTTATGTAATAGGTTCTTGTCACTGTTAAAATCCCTTCTCCCAAATGGGAGGGAGTGTGGCTAAAACTATTTTGTATCTTGAGATTTATGAACTACATTGTGGCAGACACTCAGAGAAGATCTAGAACTCAGATTATTTGAAGACATTATAATTTAGCCAGTTATGTGATTTAAGAACATAATACATTGGATTTTTGGGTTGTTTTGACACAGAATTCCTGACATGTTCAAAGGTATTATTAGTAAATGAACACGTAAGTCAGATTTATAATTTCAGAAAATTTTAGTAGCCAGTAACTGTATTAAATTGTAGTGATTTTATTTATTTTCCTTAAATCCATGCTGAAAAAGGAAGTGTCAAGAAAAAAACAACCAGTTTCAGAAGATATTGAGTGTGCTCATTGCTTCCCTCGGCCTCATCAGCTTCAGTTTTTTGGTGTGGCCAAGAAACTTGTGTTTATTTATTTATTTATTATTGCTTTATTAAATCTGTTTTAAGTGCGCAGCACAATTTTTAATTAAACTTTTTTCGTTTTGATTCCCACACATTTAATGTAGTTCCTGTAGTAAACTCATAAATATGAGACTAAGGACCACCTTAATTTAAATCAGGGCTAATTTAAATTCAGAGCTTGATATAAATCAGAATTAAAGAAAAAGGAAACTCGAGTCACTCTAATGTGCAAACTCAGGTAGTGAGAAAGAGACAAGCAGAGGTTTTTAATGGCTCCGAAGTTGTGTGCATCCCAGTGGATCCTGTATGGAAATCCATCCTGCTGGATGGAAGTGAATCCCAGCCACTGTGTGCCGGGTACGTGGAGAGCAGTTACCAACATGGGTTCACAGCCTTTTAGCACAGAGGAGGATTTTGCTCTAATTGCAAAGGCAAACAGGACTGGTGTTGGTGTTTTCAGTGATGGCAGTTCCTGGAGTGCTGATTTTGTGCAGGTCCCCCCTTGTTTCAGAGGAATTTGAGGTCTCTGGAATGTCCCGGTCGTGCTGGACAAAGGCAGAGGTCCCCGGTGGGACAGCGAGTCATCCGGGCAGCCTTGGGGTAACGCATCTTTCCCCTTCCTTTTTCCTTAGGTTCCACCGCATCCATCAGGGCCTCCCGTGGTCGGTGCACTCCAGCCCCCTGCTTTCACAGCACCTTTAGGAATCCCCCCTCCTGGATTTGCCCCCGGGGTGCCGCCACCGCCGCCGCCTCCGTTCCTCCGGCCGGGGTTCAACCCGCTGCATTTACCTCCAGGTTTGTGGGGCTCTTCCAGCCCAGCTCCTTCCTCTGCCGGCCCCAGAGCTGCACCGGCTGCACGGGGCTGTTGTGCCAGAGGGGCACTCAGGGCTCTCATGTGCTTTTTGTAGGCTTCCTTCCTCCCGGGCCGCCTCCTCCCATAACTCCTCCGGTCTCTGTCCCGCACACTCCGGCAGTGAACATCCCAAACTGTAAGTGTTGGGGCGCTGTGGAAGGCAGGGATCATGCAGGGGGAATTGCTGACTCGTTTAACGTGTCCTTGCCTTGTTCCTCAGCTACAGCAACTGGTGGGAATGAGGACACTACAAAGGAGTCGTCTGTAGGAAATCCCATCCCAGTAGTTTCTGGAGGCAGAGGGAATGCTGAAACTACTGACAGTTCCAAAATCTATGGGACTGTTCCACCTCCCGTAGCACCAACCAATGTCCCTGCTCCTGTCACCCAGGCTGTTCCACTCCTTGGTAAGTTCACTCTTGTGTTAAGTTCTGCTCTTCATTGTTCCCTACATTTAAAATACCATTTTGATTTTGCTGCTAGTGTACAGTCCAGGGGAAAGGGGAGCACATTTTTCTCAACTTGTTGAAATTTCTGCCCTACTGTTGGTTTTTAAATCATTTTTAGAGGCTTGATTTTGCACAGAAAGAGCAGTCAATATTTTTTATTATTGAAGATGTTTTCTGAAGAAACAGAGCCATAATATTTAAGCTGCAAATTCAAATGCTGTCCACTTTCAACAAGTGAAGGTTTATAAAGTGTAGAAAATGAACTTACAGCAACACATCCGTATGATATAAGAACCAGGTTTTACACTCAAATATTACATATATAAAATTAACTTGCAGAGAAACTATTTTTAGTGTATTTTTGAAATCTGTGAGGATGGGGAACCTACTTTTTATTTATGGAATAAATTGTTTTGATTTAAAACCAAGCAGAAAACCAAAACCTTTTATTCAGCCCTGCAGTATGACAGGTTTTTAAGCCTTTATAAGAATGTAATATTACCAGAGTTTTGAAGTTTCACAGGACTGTGTCCTGTACGGCATAACCTGAACTTCATATTCCAAGTCTTTGGAGGAATATATGAGGTTCCTTTGCACTTTGCTGTATCTCTGCACACATAATAAAAAGGTTTTACAAAATGAAGACTGAAGTAAATTAGACACACATCAGTTCCTTGGACAGCAGCTGCTTTTTATTCTTAAAAATCCAAGGAAACTGAATTTGAAGAACCTGGAAATCAAGAACTTGCCTTGTTTTTATTAACTTTTTTGATGAGTAGTTGAGGCAGATAAAGTTGTCCATGTGGTCAGAGGGACTTTTGTCAGTGAGGGGAGAGGGAAGGTTTTTTGAGCTCACAGAGCAGCCCTGGCATAATGGCTGAGATCTGTGTGTCTGCTTAAGCAATAGCATTTGATGTTGGGGAGTGTCTCATTTCAAGAAGTTATTTATAATTAAGGAGTTACATTAAACCCTTCCATCCCGAATGCTCCGGAGTTCCGGGGCACTGTTCACTGTCTGATATAAGATACAAGGAAACCAGGAGAAACAGATGATAATATTTTATGTGATTAAAGATTAATATCAGTGTCTTGGCTTTTTAAAACTTTTCAGTAAGTTAACACAAATTAAACTCTTTTTGAGAGTACTTTGAGTCACTCATCCATTGAGTGTAGCTCTGCATGTGGGAGACCAGAGAGTGTCATGGAAGCATGAGGAAATGTTCTCCAGGTACTTGGGCAGGATGGGAGAGCTCCTGCAGCAGGCTGGACTCAAGGGATGAAGATTGCTGGGAAGAGAATGTGGGAGAGATCCAAACTTCTCCTTGCTTGGGAACACTTCATGTAATCCCTAAAAACCACAGGAGCTCTGTAATAGCTTTTAGTAACTTCAGAATGATGCTTCTCTCTCTGTGTTCAGTTTTTAGGTGGAAGACACGTTACAGAGTAATTCTAAATGGGTTATTGTAACAATTCATAGGCTTCCTCTCATAAGTCCTGTCTCAGCTCCACTGATTTCCTTCGTCCCTCCACTGTAATTCCTTCATCACTTCCAAGCAGGACATGATTGTACTTCAGAGGAGTGATCCCTCTTGGGACATTGGGTCTGCATGTTTTGTGTTTTTTTCCAAAACCCACCCTCAGGTTGTTGTGATTGAATTGTGCCCTTGACCTTACTCTCTGCTGTTGCACTTTGTTGTTCATGTGAACAGGACAGTCCAGGCTGTGATGGCTGGGTGAGTGTGTGCTCAGGGAATTTCCAATGATCAGCAGAGCAGGTAATTGTAGGCTCCTTTGACGTGTGCCTGTTACAGGAAATGATGGGCTTTAAATCCTTTGGGATTGGCCAACGTGTTCCTAGCACTGAGCAAATGCAGTGACTCGGGCCAGTCATAAACTGCAGATGCTGTTTGAAATATTCAGATTCTGTGATCTGTTATCCTGATGAAATACACCCCATTGCAGTTTGTAGGTCCTGAGCTAGTGCTCTTTTTACCCTAATTCTTCATGTAATCAAAGCTTGGTGATTCTGGAGTTCCCATCAAACTTAGCATTCACTTCCTGGTGGTGCAAGCTCAGCTATTTGTTCTGAAGTGATTTTTGTAATCTCCTTTAAATCATAAAACACAAATATGACATTCTGTGAGCCCCTCAGAGTGGGACTGTGTTACAAAATGTTGGGATTTACGGCAAGTTACTTCAGCTGTGATGCCATATGTAGGCTCTTTAGTTTAGGCTTCTTTCTTTACAGTCTTGGCCTGGTCTAAAAGATTCTGTATCAAACTCCATCAAAAATCCACCAGACTTTACAGCATTGTCCTTCTCCAAGAATTCCCTGGCAGTATTTAATGTTCTAGTTGTAAGGTGCCACATTCCCCACTGGAGAACATGCAAAGTGTTGGAGAACAGCAGCTTCAAACTCTAGTGAAAACCTTCTTCCATTGAGCTGGATCCTGAGCTTTTAGCTTGTTTTTCCATGTGTGTCCATGAGGTTTGTGTGCTGGTACAGACCCAGAAACCACAGAGCCCCGTGTGCTGAGAAGGGATTTCAGGGGTTCTGAGTTACTGTAATCACTGAGCAGAGTTTGTGTAAAAGTAAATCAGGTGTGGCAGCATTGGTGACACTGGGAATTATCCCAAGGGAACATGGGCTTTGTCCAGCTGGGAGAGAAGATAATCAGGTATGGATCACAGTGACATGGAAATCTGGCTTTGTACTTAATTTATCAAACCAGTAGGGAGGACTCCTGTGCTCTCTCTGGACAGAAGACATGTCAGGCCAGCCAGAGCATGTGGGCTGTTGTCGTAGGAGTCAAGTCAAATGATGAAACTTGGGACACTTTGGTGTGTGATTGTTGCTCTTCTGAAACCAATAAAATCTGTTGTGAAGGCAAGGTGTGGTTGTGACAGAGGAGCAGGTGTCAGGTGTGAGGGAACTGGCTCCAGTAGGAGAAGCTGGGTCAGGAAATCACCTCGGGGTGTTCTTGGAGCTTGGGAAGTTCTTAGCCAGCTCAAGAAACTGCTTAAATGTGAGGTCCTTCGTAAAACAACAGAGGGCTTTAACTTGCCCCAGACATGGTGTGTGTGTCTGTACTATGAGTTTTCCTGAGCATTTCCAGTAAACTGGGATGTGCTTCTGGACAGCTCTTGTAAGTTTTTAATTGGTGACTGATTTGTCAGCAGAGTGAGGCAACTCCAGTAGTTCTTCTACAGTTGCTTTAGTCTCAGCATCAAAAGGGGCTGATATTTAAAATCAATTTAAACAGGTGATGCAGTTCAGAGAGAAAGAGTTCCAGGTACCATCATGTTGCTTTGGTGCTGCAGTTTGTGTAGAAATAAGGTTGAGAAATTAAATGACTTATTAAATGTGAAACTTCTCTCCCTCACCTCATGTTCATGCTCTTGTAACCCACATCTGCTCTGCTGCTTCTAAGCAGAAGCATAGCCTTACCCTGTTTATCTCAGTAGTTCTCAGTTATTCTATTCTGCCTTATTTTAATCTTCTGAGGAAGATTAAAAGATGTATTTACAAACAAGAATATCCCCAAACCTCAGGATTCCTGGGAGATAGCATTAGCTATGTGTCTGTCTTGTCAGATCTGCAGTTCTGTCATGGGAGCAGTTAAAACTGAGTGATTACAGAGCTGGTTATGACCAGGAGGGGGGAAAGCTCTTCATTTTAGATGTAAAAAGGAAGGGGGAAAAACGCAGGAAAAATATGCTGTTGGTGCTGGAGCCTTTCTCTGCAAGAGTGTGACCCATGGAGCCGTGTCTGACTGCTTGGAGGGGAAGGGCAGAGGATACACCGGACTGGAAGAACGTTCCCATCTCTGTTGCATGAGTGCTCTCTGGCAAAATACAATTCCCTTCCAACAGGAATGTAAAGAGCACTCAGGTGAAAAGGTTTCTGTCAGAGTGCAGTTTTCCCTGCTGACACTAATTCCAACATGAATTTCCACAGCTGTTTCACATCCTGGTTTTACCCAGGTGCAGGGACTGTGTTTTCAGGCCAGGAGGTGCTGGTGAGCAGGAGCAGTGTGAGGGCTCATTCTGTTGGTGTCTGGGAGCTTTGGGCTGAGCTTTATGCAGCGATACAGTTGGAGAGGGAGTTTTTTTTCCTCCTGTGGAGAGCGTGCTAAAAACACGAGCCTGGGAACAAAACTGGAAAACGGTGTTGGATATGTGCTATAAAGGATGAAACACTATTATAAAAAAGCCAGAAATGACCTGTTCCATTTCCTTTTAGTTTACATTGCAAGGTTTATTCTACTGAAATCAATCTTTGTTGTATCCCTTTGCTCTGGAATGGCAAATGGAGCTCTGCTCCAGCCCTATTCCAGCCTCACCTCTGCTCTCTTGCTGAGGATGTGTAATTTTTGACTGTTTTAGGTGCTGTTTGTAGCAGAGGGAAATGTTTAAATCCGACTGGAGGGGGTGAGGTATCTTTACCTGGACATGCGGAAGCACAACGGACCAGCAAGGGGCTTTGGCTGCAGGAAGTCAGAGCCTGAGTGGGAGCTGAGCTCTGACCTGCACAAGGGCAAAGGCTTCTCCCCCAGGGAAGCCTTTGGGATCAGGGATTAGTTGCTCCCAGCAGCATACAAAGGGTGTCTGCAGCCGCTGCTGCCTGGGCAGTGCCCGGAGCAGCACAGGAAGTTCTCGGGTGCTCTTTTCCTGGGAGAACCGCAGGCTGGGTTTAAAGCAGGCTCTCACTGTCCCTTGTGTGTTCCTTGCAGGCACCCAGGGCGTGGCCCCGCCGCCGCCGGCGCCCGTGGTGGGGCTGCAGACTCCGTCCACCGGGCTGCTGGGCGCCCGGCCCGGGCTCATCCCGCTGCAGCGCCCGCC
>VZRJ01004330.1:1286012-1296832 GCA_013397565.1 Ptilonorhynchus violaceus
CGGGAGGCGCCCTCTGGCGGCGGGAGGCGCGTAACGGGGACCGGGATAGGGACAGGGACCGGGACCGGGACAGGCACCGGGATCGGGACCGAGACAGGCACCGGGACCGGGATCGGGGGGGAGACACAGCGGGGCAGAGCCCGCGCCTCGGCCGCTCTGCGCGCAGCCCGCGGGGTTCGCTCCGGGCTCGCTCCCCGCCGTGCCCCCGGGGCCGAGGCGACGGACGCTGCTCACGGCATCGCTCCGCGTCCTCCTGCTGTTGTCCCCGGGGCTGGAGGCAGCTCTGCAGGTGGGATCTCACCTGAGCAGAGCAGAATCTCCCCTGCTGCCCACGGGGTTTTTGATTAATCCCTGTCTATGACTGGGGTATAAATGACTTAAAGCCCAGGTGGGTTTAACTCACACGTTTGGGACCTCGTTAAGGCCAGGGGAGGATGCAGCAGGGGCTGTTTCACACATCAGGCTCACACAAAACACCTGAGTCATGGCTCAGGTGACATTACTGAAGCAGAGATTTGTTTGCTTGAGAACACAGGATCAGGTGAAAAAACCCAACCCACATAAATACATGGAGAGTGTAAGTGGATTTGTAGTTTAACCCTGGAAAGATGTGGGGACAGGAGGAGATCCAGAGAGCTTCCTATCTAGGAGGCACCTGGGCACTGTGAGATAAACTCCTTGCAGCTTCATTCCTGATGTGCTTGGAGAGAAGAGACTCTAAATTGTGAGCAAACAGGTCTGTGCTCGTGGCACAACACCCTCAGCATTGATCCATCAGGAGCAGAGATTCCAGTGCCCTCCAGGTGCCTCTTGTTGGATTTTAAAAAGTTTACATTTTACTTCCAGTCACCCTTGGCTTCCCTCGTCACTATCCTTACTCCTCAGGGCCCTCTCATGCAGGGATTTCTCTTTTAGTACCATCTCCAACCCTGCCCTGATGTTTTTATCAGGTTTATTCCTTCCTCCCTGGAAGTTAAGTTCCAAGATCTGCCCTTTTTTGTGCCCGTACACGAATGTGGGACACACGGGTGGATGAGAGCCAGACGTGTCAGGTTTCTTCCCAGGTGAAGTGAAATAATCCGAAGTAATTTCAGAGACTGGTGGCGTTAGTAATGGGTGTCAGGGCACGTGGGTGTGTGCCCTGGGGTGCCCCAGTTGGGCAGAGCTCAGCTGACACAGCTGACACGCCCAGGGACACCCGGGAGAGGTGTGGAGTTCAAGGACTAACACAGGAATTTGTGGGGTGCCCTGCAGAGAGATCAGTAACCTTATACAAGTCACAGCCTTGAGAGTGTTCTTATGATCCTTTTCTTTCACAAGCACAACACAAATACCAAAGTGTTTGTTACCAGGGAAAGGCTTTTGTTATGTTTTCTCCCACGTACTTCTTTTTAACTCCTTTATTTTCCTAAATCTCGTCAGTAGGTGAGAAAATCCACCCCAGTGCAGCTGAAAGGGGTGACTGACAGCACAAAAATCTTCATTTGACCCTGTCACATCACATGGTGACGCGGTTATTTTATTATTTGGAGTACCAGAGTCAAAGCAGAGAGGAAAGAAGAGAAAGAGCATCTTGACTGTTTGCTCATTTTGCAATTTAAAGGCCAGACGAAATAACTGGTGTGATGTAGGTTAACAGCAACCTAAGCTGTGCAGAGAAAACCAATAAACTTCTCAGCAAAATGTGACAAAGTAACGAAAAAATCCCAGCTCGTAGGTCCTGTAAAAATGTGGTCTAGAGGAAGGATAAAGCCCTTGAGGGAGCAATTTCTGGGTGAGAGTTTCTGTGAATTAAAAACTAAGAGGCAGTTTTGAGGGTTGTGTTTCCCATGGCAACCATACACCTGGTGCAAATATACAGTATTTCCTGCTTGTGAGCAGTCTCTGGGAAAAATATGAGGTTGAACTAAGCCTGGAATGTCCATTTCACTCTGGAATGCCTGAACTTGTGTCCTGAGCGAGGCATTGTGTGTCATTAGCAGCTTCCCCCGGGATTACACATGGATAACGCCACTTCCCACCTCCGAGCGATGCTGGCAGAGGCCGTGCACTGAGTTTGTGCTTGTCTGGCATTTTCAAGGTGAAATGTGCTGTGGAAATTATTATTCTTTCACTGGGAACTGTGCTGGCAGCCCCCCGGTGGAAAGGCTGCTGCTGGAACGAGGGGGGAGCGGAGCTGATAACCAGAGTGTCCGTGTAATTAACGGGGTGTCAGCGGGAAAGCCTTTGCACGGAATTAAAAACAACCCTCACTTGCAAGGGCTGAGCTGAGCTGGTCTTTGTGCCGCGAGTCCCTCGCCCTGCGCTGCTCCCGGGCTGAGCAAGCCTGAAACGGGAGACTGGGAGGAGAGGTTGTGTAAACCTGGGTGAGGAACTTTGTACCCGGAGTGGGGCGAGAGCTGCAGCTCTCCACAGCCTGCCGGGGCACCCGGCCTGCTCAAGGTCTGCCCCCCAAGCGCTCTTAATTATTTTTATTATCACTCCTGTTTTTGCTTGTTCGCGTTCGCCAAGGGCTTTAAATATTCCCCGCAGCGCCAAAGCCTGGGCGCGTTCTCCACGGAAAGGACAGGCTCGAACCGGGAGCACAAAGCAGCTGCCAGTGACCAGCAGGGCAGCCGGGATGGATGGAAATGTGGGTCCTGAGGATTCCCCGGAGTCTGCAGGAACAACAAACTGCCCAGGGCTTTACGGGGCTGCTGCTGGGGCGCGGAGGGATGAGTGCAGTCAAACTGAAACTTAGCTGCAGTTTTAAATGGTTTTTAAGCCGTTAACTAGAGCATGAAAACATCACTCCTGAAACTGGCCCAAGACAGAACATTGACCAGAAAGCTCCTCTGAAAGATGTTGGTTTTTTTTAATGAGAGACTCTCAAAACGTTTGTGCACTCAGGAATGTTGTTTTGGCCACTGAAAGGCACCTAAAGGAATGCAACCAAAAACCACTGTGTGTCTGTGTATAAATATATAAATAGGGAATAGGTACTTAAAATGTCAACTCGGATAAAAAAGATTTAATAACGATTTCATTCACAGGAATGAAAAAGAAAGCTTGGTCTTAAATTTTATTGCAGATTTTTATTTGTAAAAGTTCTTATAGTGGTAACTAAGATAAAAACTTCCCAAATCCCCACCCACGTGAGTGTGTGCCAAAGGTAAGTTCCAGGGGGCTTCATTGGGATTTATTTTCAAACACAAACTGAAAATTTGCGCTCGTGCACTCTCATTTTTGCCGCATGCACGGTTCAGTGGCACAGCAGGTGCCAGGACACCCAAGGGGGAGGTGGTTTGGATTTAGCTCAGCTGCGTTGGGTAACCCCTGAGATGCAAAGTACAAAACCACGGGGGAAATGCTAATTAATGTGCAATTAGAACATAAATGCTGCAGCAGGGCAAACTACCCTGTTCCTGCAGGAAATCAGGAAGGGCAAAGAGAACATAACAGGCAGGTGTCCAGATGAACAGAGATACGGTTTTATTTGGAGTTTTAAATTTGTGTTTCTTCTCTGGGAGCTCTGGATGGTCAGGGAGCGGGTGAGTTCCTTCACAAGCACCAAGGATTGTGGAGCTGTTGGTCAGTACAACGAGGCTTGTCCCTTGGTCAGTGCAATGAGGCTTTGGGGCGCTGGTTTAAGGCGAGCCATCAATCAGCGGGAATGCAGCCGGAAAACACAACCAGCCACGGATTTTCATACAACTTCCGCAGTGCTGGGGAATATTTATGCATTGATATTTATTCATTACTATTTACGTGAGCGCTGTGCATCTGTTTGGAGGTTTTTCCGCAGTCTCCAGCCCTGCCAAAGGGCCGAAGGGCGCCGCGGGAGGCAGCTGCAGACTTCGCACCCCTGGAGCCGCCGTGGCCCGGAACGCCTTCCCAGAACGCGCTCGGAGCAGCTCTGCGAGGCCGGGAGTTGGGTGCTGGGGCTGCTGGAGGCAGGAGCAGAAGTTCCCGTCCCCACTGGGTTGTGTGGGGAGACCTCGAGCCCTGCCTGCGGTCTCCTCCAGGACCCGTGTCTGCGCTGAGCAGCGTCCGGCCCCGGCAGTCCAGGGAATCCGGGCGGGCACGTGGGGCTGGCGGGACGATTTCCAGCTCCTGACAGCCCCTGGCAGGCAGCCCACGGTGTCACAGCCCGGGACTCGCCCGGCAGTGCCCGTCTGGCCGCGGCTGGAGCAGAGGCAGCTCATGGCACCCAGCTGCTGGAGAGCAGCGCTGCTCCCAAATGCACGCGGGATTATTCCCTAATCCCGGCTCAGCCACGCCTCGAGGAGCAGGGATGTGCCAGGCAGGATCACTCTGGCATGCCGTGGGCCAGGAGCAGCTCCGGTGGGGTTACACCGGGAGGGCTGAGGCACCGAAGGAGCTGCTGGGCACGGGCAGGAGGTGCAGCCCCGCTGTGCTGTGCCAGGCACCTCTGCAGAGCGAATCCTCTCTGCAGGCTCGTGGCACAGTTCCCCTCGTCCTGTCCCTGTTCCCTGGGAGCAGAGCCCGAGCCCGTCTGGCTGCCCTCTCCTGTCAGGGAGTTGTGCAGAGCCAGGAGGTCCCCCTGAGCATGTTCATTTTTGGGTATTACTGCGGAGAGTGAGCTCTAGAGAAAACAGAGGTGGGAAAGGAGAAAACGTGCTTAACACAAGCGACATCCAACATGAGCTGTTTCTTACATTTTTTCAGGATAAGTGTGGGCTCTGATGGGGCCACAAAAGCGCTGTGTGAATGACTGCAAACCGTGCAGAGGGAAGAGTTGAGGGTTTCGTGTTTGCTGCAGGCAGTTCCAGGTTTGTTAGCGCTGGCAGCTCTGTCGGCCTGTGCCACTGGATGGCATCCGTGGTCCAGCTTTGTTGGACAGGCTCTCCCTTCCGCACTGCTTCTCTTCCTGGGCAAAAATGCTGTCGAATTGGAAGTAGCAACAACAAAAAAAGTAAGATACCTTTGTGAGTGAGGGGTCTGAAGAAGCAAAGGGAAGAAATGATGTAGCTTGATGAGCTCCACAAATATAAGTGTCCTTTTCCAGCTGGGCTTGTAAATTGGGTACCTTGCCCTGTGTGACAACATAAACCGTGGAAAGAAAAAAACCCTCCTTCCATATCCCACAGGGACTGTGGAGAACAGCTGAGAGTTTTGTGGAAGAGAGAATCTGTCTTGCATGGGTTTGAAAACAACTGGTCTGGAAAAAGATCCGAAAGCTTCACACTGGTGGAAATCATTGCTCTCATTCCTCTGGGGACATGGAGTGGATCTTTATTGGCATCTTGCACAGGCTGTGAGAAATACAAGGGGCATAAGGACTGGCTTGTGGGGGAAAAAAACCATCCATGAGCATGAAACCAGCCTGTCCAGGGAAAAAGGGTTTCAAAGAGAATGGCACAGAAATGCTTAGGGAGTTTTCTAATACTGCAGTCGCAGGATCATCAAACAGCTCAGAGGTGTGGAATCCGAGCAGAAAGCTCAAGGAAGGCAGAATTCACAGAAGTTGTTTAAGGCTGCTCCACGTGCTTGTGGCACCACAGGAGCAGGAGTACAAACGGCCCAGGTCTGCACTGCTGGTTTAATTTGTTATCTGGAGGGAAGGCAGTGACCCCACTGCTCGCAGGCCCTGCAGAAGCAATGGTGCTGTGGGGCTTAAAAACCCCCATAAACGGAAGGGCAGATCACGGTCCTGCTTCCCACCCCTGCCCCCCGCTCCCCCTGCAGCTCCTGCCTGCCTTTCCCGCTGCACACCGACACACACGTGGGAGGAGATGCCCTCTAACAGCTCTGCCCGCTGGTTTTGCTCTCCACACTGCTGTCTCCAAAGGACTGGGATGCTGGGAATGCTTCCCAGTGCTTTCCTCCATTAGGGAAGGATGGCATCGGGCAGACCAAGCTCTAACCCACAGTTAAGTAAAAGGTCACTGCTCTGCGGCTGTAATATTTTAAATTAATTATTCAGAGGAGTACACAGGGACAGCCACCTTCCCACAAGGGGCAGGTGATCGGGAAAACATGAATATTTGAGGAAGAAAGGCTCTGGGCTAATGATTTAACCAGGAGGGGTGGGGGTACTTCCTCCTGTGCCTTTCACAAGCAGCTGTGTCTCTGTACATCTCAGGGGCATAAAATCATGGAATTGTTCAGGTTGGAAAAGTGCTTTGAGATAATTTAGCCCAACTGTTCCCCCATGGGAGAACTATTTAATGTCTTTGCTGGGGACAAGGACAGTGGGATTGATGCACCCTCAGCACGTTTGCTGATGTCACCGAGCTGTGTCACGCACCAGAGGGAAGGGATGAGGTATCCAGAGGGACCTGGATGGGCTGGAAAGGTGGGACTGTGAGAACCTCGTGACATTCAACACAGCCAAGTGCAAGGCCCGCACCTGGGCTGGGGGGCAGTGCCAAGGACAAATCCAGGCTGGGCAGAGAATGGACTTCCCACTGCCAGAGGGCAGGGATAGATGGGATATTGGGAAGGAATTCCTGGCTGTGCGGGTGGGGAGGCCCTGGCACAGTGTCCTGGTTTAGCCAAAAAAAGGATGTATTCTATCCCCACCCACATAATTCCTTGATAAGCTGGGTCGTTCCAGTTAGGTGGTTACACCCCTGGTCCCTGGGGCTACGCACATCATGTGGAGTGGGGTGGGGTGGGGTGGTACTCCTTATCTCAGCTAGGATAACTGTCCCGGCCAGCAGCGAGCACCGCCCATCCCGAGTGGATTATCCCTGCTAATGGCCCATTACCCAACTGGCTAAGCACCAACGGACAGAACGTCGGGAACATCCCCTTCCATTGTGGAAATCCCCACCGCTGGAGGAGACACCGGCTAAGGAAACACCCCATAGAAGCAGGCTTGGGAATTGAGAGGGAAAACAACCACCGCTGGGCAACCAGAGCGCGGGACCACCACCTCTGGATTCCCAGAGGACTCCGGACAACCAGGCCACGGGATACCCAGAGGACTGGACCCTTCACCGCCACTGGACAGCCAGAGGACGGGACCACCACCGCTGGATGCCCTGCAGACGAGGCCCTTCGATGGGACTGCTGCTTTCAACAGCGCTGCAACCACTGGGCAGCCAGAGGCCCACACCTTCAACGGGACTGCAGGCACTGCCGGGCTGCACCGTGCCTCTGCCAGTTTAAGCCCGTGTTTTCTGTATCCCTGTGTTATTTTAACCCTCCTATTAAAATTGTAGTTCTGACCTAAAATCTCTCTCTCGAGGTATTTGTGTGGTTCACGTTCAAACCAGCACACACAGGCTGCCCAGAGAAGCTGTGGCTGCCCCATCCCTGGAAGTGTCCAAGGCCGGGTTGGATGGGGCTTGGAGCACCCTGGGAAGGTGTCCCTGCCCATGGCAGGGGGAGGAACTGGATGAGCTTTAATGTCCTTTCCATCCGGAACCATTTTGGGATTCTGTGAAATTAGCAGTGACATTGAAAGCCAGACTTTAATAGAATAAGCTGACAACAAACAGGATTGCAAGCCCAGGCTCTCGCCTGCCTCGTGTGTGTCCTGTGAGATGAGCAGCAATTCCCCTGGGAAAGCCGCGGCTCTGCCATTATCCAGAGAACTCTGATTTCACAGCCCGCTTCCCCCGCAGCGGCAGCCAGCGCAGATAACAGCACCCTTCAAAAGAGAGGCCGGGCTGGGCAGTAATTCATCAAATCATTCCCCTCTTTTACATAATCCTAGAGGCACGAGGATGTGATCCCACTGTTAGCCTTGCTGCAGCCTGACACAGAAATACCAGCTGACAAACACCTGGGAAGGCATTATTTTGGTTTTTGAAGCATGCAGAGGCCTGGGAGAGCCGCTCCACGGGACTGTAAGGGCTAATGGATATTTTGCACTTAGCGAAGCAGACTGCCCTCACTAAGATTCGTCCTGAGCAGGAATATTTATTTTCTGTGTAGGGAGTTGGCAACCAACCTGAGTTACTTACATAAACCCCAGAAACCTTCGTTATTACATCGTTGCTCCTGTTTTCAAGGAAAAAAAAGGAGGGAACAGCTTCTGGGTTGTGGTGAACATCTTTAAGCTACAGGCAAAACTGACAGGAAAATAAGTAGTCCACCAGTACAGAACAATTCCTAATTCAGACCAGTTTGGATGGCCTGGTTTGTACTGGTAACAGTCTGCCACTGTTTTTCAAAGAACAGTCTCCCCAGTTTTTTTTTTAACCCCTTTTTTCAACCTTTCCACTCGGAATGTCCCCGTGGTTGCCGTCTCTCGGGTACAGGCGAGCGCTGCTCCGGAGCAGGAGCATTCCTCTGTGTGGGGGAGAGATAGCACAACGTGCCTTGCGAACAGAAAGGAGCTTTATTTACAAAGTGTAACAAATGGGACGTCTGCAGCAGAGACAGAACTCTGCTTCCGAGCCTTCCTCCTCCGTACAAACCCTTCCACGAGGAACGCCGTGCCGTGTTTCCCGTGGAGGAACCGCCGCCCTTGCAGTGAGCTTTGCTCTGCTCACTGGGAGCCGCCAGCTTGTTTCGTTCTGACTGAGCTGCTCCTGCGTGCCCCTGTCAGAACTAGCTCTCCTCTGTGCAGCTCGATCATTCCTAAGCTCAGGATCTTCCTGGGAAGGTGTTTTATTCCTGCCACATTCCCTGGAAACAAGGTTTGCTCGTGTCGGGCCACCTTTAGCCAGGGGAGTTTTGAGCTCAGGCCTGTGCTCTGCTTCCTTTGAAGACGTGTTGGGGGAAACCGAACCCTTTATGCCCACAATCGCTGCGAGACAGAAATAGCAGCTCCCAAAGCAGCAGCGAGGAGCTGGAGGGGGACAGCCAGCACATGGGCTGGGCACTCTCCACTCCAGGAGAGCTGGAGAGGGACTTGGGACAAGGGATGGAGTGACAGGACAAGGGGGAATGGCTTCCCACTGCCAGAGGGCAGGGTTAGGTGGGATATTGCGCGGGAATTCCTCCCTGTGAGGGTGGTGAGGCCCTGGAACATCTGGAATCAAGGTGAGGAAAGGACTTGCGTTTAATCTTGCTGATTAAACACTCTGCCTAAAGTGGCTGGTGTGGTACTGCCACTTAAAACCTGCCATTAATTAGTCAATGGCTTGATGGAGAAAAGTGACATTTAATATTTGGATTTGATTTGCAAGCAACATGTGATTAATGACAGCTGAGATTTTGTATTTGATTTTTAAAGGTAGGACAAATACACAGTATTAGAAAACAAATATCCTTTACTAGATACACATTGGGTTGGTTTGGATTTCCCCACCCTGACTTTCAAAGGTGCTGGGGAGGCGCTCCCACTTTTTTGTGTTGAAAAGCACTGTTGGGTCAGACACAGCTCATGTTTATTCATTAGTACATTATAAAATGTGCTTCTCCAGGCTGGAGTCGAGTCCTGGTTTAACAAAACCCAAGTGCTTGTGGTGCCCGGCTGCTCTCTGTGGCTGACCCGTGTCCCAGCGAGGGGAGGCCCTGCCTGCTGCAAACAAAGGCATTAATTGGCTACAAGTTACACACTTCTCGTATTAATTAGCATTCTGTCATCCGTTGGTTAATGATTCCCTCGCTTCTCGTGCTCATTCCCATGCTCAGCGTTCCTCTTCTTTTGGGTCGCTGGGGTTCTGGAGTTGGTGGTCACGACCTGCCCTGCCGGAATTCCCTTTTCCCCAGGGGGAGCTCATTCAGCGCAGTTACTTTTATTCGTTCCTTCCTTATCTCGGAGGTTCTGCCAAATGTCCTTGTGGGGCCCCCAAATCCTGCATTCCCCGTGGCCGCTATCAGAGGCGCATCCCTCTTCCCAAGCTTTGTTCCCCTCCCCTAGGTCTGGCATCGTGGAAACGTGTGGAGCCCTAAACCTCTGCAATTTGTTTTTCTAACTCCTGGACAGCACTTAGGGCTCTCTGTTGGCTGCTGTTTTTTGGATTAAATCTCTTTTCTCGCTGATTAGGCTTGAAAGTGTACAAAGATCACATATCAGAGAACATCCTTTCCTAAGGGAATTTCTGCATATTCCACATTTTGTGACAGAGCCAGAGATGGGGAAAGCTCAGTGCTGGCCCCGGGGGCTTTGAGGGGGTCGGGAGCCAGGGAGGAGAAGATGCCTCACTTCCCCGTGGCATTGTCAGAGGTTATGGAGCTCTTTAATTTTAGTTAACGGTTTTAATTAACTTTTAAATTAATTATTTTAATTTAGCATAGCCAATATACATCTTAATTATAAATAGCGTTTTTATGGATTACTCTCAGTCAGCATTTAGCAAAGTTGTCATAAGCTAATTTTGTGGGAACACAGCTTGGGAAAAGTACCAAAACTTTAACTTTTGATACACTAACTGTGATATGCTCCAATGAACAAAGCCCGGGAGAGGAAGAGGGATTGGTGAGGTTGGACATGGAGAATGCAGAATTTATGGAGCTCAAGGACACTTTGCAGAAAGCAGAAGATGAAGAGACCAACAAAGACTCGGTGTGCGTGTTGGAAAGTTCCTACTGGAGGAAATAGACCCTAAAAAGACTAAAAATACGGACTAATTAGCATGAGCAACGAGAAATCAATAACCAGTAGAGGACAGAATACTAATTAAGGAAAGCGAGCGGTGTAATTTAGAAATGTAACGTGATTTGTTCGGCGAAACGTGTGAACCGGTGACGAAGCTCTGTATCCGCGTCGGCGCGGAGGGTGGGATGCTGTCGGCCGCACAGCCCCCGGCCCAGAATGAAGTGCCGCTGGGGAGGCGGTGCTGGGGGTCCCGCTGTCGGCGGCGGCTCCGTTCGGTTCGGTTGGCTCCGTTCGGTTCGGTTCGGTTCGCCCCGTTCGGTTCCGTTCGGTTCGCTCCGTTCGGGCCCGGGGCCGCCGCGCCTCCGCACCCGCGCGCGCG
>VZRJ01004330.1:1297242-1378765 GCA_013397565.1 Ptilonorhynchus violaceus
GCTTCCCGGTGCCCGGCGCGGGGCAGGGGAGGTGCGCGCCCTGGCCGCGGGTCACTGGAGGCACCGCAGCCCGGAGCGCCCGAGGGATGCTCGCAGCCCGGGGATCCGCGGGAAGCGCTGTCCTGGCAGGAGCCGCGGGCTCCCGAAGGATGCTCGCTGCCCCGGGACCCACGGGAAGCACTGGCACAAGCGCGGCGTTAACGGAGTGGCCGGAACGGGTGCGTATGTCCAGCGCTACCGCGTTGGATTGGGAAGCGCTGGGAGAAACTGGCGTGGTGTTCCTCATCAATGGTCCTGCATTCCCACTTCTTCGGGGAATCCAGAGGACTGGGCTAGCGGAAACTCACCCGGGCTAGGGAGCAGGTAGCACTCGGGACTTGTTAATCGTTTTGAAATTCTGGTTGAAAAATGTGTCGGAATAAACCGGGGGAGGCTGAGATCTATGGAGTGATTACTTGGGTGCCCGCGATTAGAGCATCCTTCCCCCTTCCTGTGTTATTCAAACGCTCCTGTCGTTTTCAGTGGTACTTCAGTGCTGTGATGTAAATTACTGAGCAAGGGCAAGCGAGACCTCCTTCACCTGTGCTGTAAGGGCCCAGTCCCGCGGGGAGCAACTTCCTGCCGCCCTTCCTGGCTCGGCAGCTCCTGGAGCTTCTCTGCCGCGTCCTCGCTCCCGTCCCTGCGCAATCCCTGGCTGCCCTTTCCCTGGAAAACCTGCCCTGGCCCGGCAGTGTTGCTGTTGGGTTGCGCGGAACCGCCGTCCTTGCTGCTTCCCAGGGAGCCCCATGGATGGGACGGTCCCGTGGGATTCTGCAGGTGTCAGTGACCTTGGCAAGCGTTGCGGGTCTCTCTCTCTCAGCTTTTGCCTTCTTTGCCCTCCTACACTTGGATTTGGGGACCGATACGTGCCCAGGTCCTGGGAAGTGTCTTAGAACGGGATCGTCACCCTGTGGTGGTTATTGGCCGTGCTACGCTTGCACCTTCATCCTGCTTGGGGGAAAACAGGATTGAGGAGTGGGTGGGGAATGAATGGGGCTGTTTCTTCCCGTCCATGCCCCTGGAATGGTGGAGGTGGAGAAGGAATGTGACATACTTGGCTCACCTCAGCTTTGGTTACAGGCAGATCACTCCCGTTCCTGCTTTGGCTGGGGAGCACTTGCTGCCCCAGAATCATGATTCCCATGGAGGAAAAAGCCATTTCCTTCTCCAACAGCTGAGCAGCCTGAAAATGCATGTTGTTACAGGGATTCTCCCGAAAATGGTTTATTCTGCAGCCTTTCTGTTGTCGTTGTTATTCTGGCGTTAATGACCCAGTTATGCTTTCCGGGATATTGCAGGCAATATTCTGGAGTCCTTAAACAAATGCTCGTCATCTCTAATGATAACTGACTTTGGGATCTGGCCCTGTGTAATCTCAGGTGATGCTGACTGGAATTTGCCTTAGGGGAGACAAGATAAACTGAAACTGAAATGTTTGAAACGGCCTTTTTGGTGTCTCTGGTTGTTCCTGACCGAAGCAGTGAGTCCTGCCCGATGTCTGTCCAGGGATTCACCTGGTCCTGCTTGGAAGAGGAAAGGCAGTGGTGGGGTTTTTTTGCAATCAGGGGTGATTATGCCATGTAGTCATCCAGCAGCCAGGAATATTGGAGAAACCTCGTGGTGCCTGGTGTGAGGGGATCAGTGTGTGCGTTGGGGGGAAAACCATGTTTGTGAGTACCAGAGCGCTGCTTTTGAGGCGAAGTTCTCGTGCTGTAGTGAGGAGCATGGTATAAATAGCAGTGCTGGGTTTTAGCCACTGAATTCAAAGTTATGGTTTCCACAGCAACCAGCACTCGGGCCGTCGTTTGTGTATGGAATATTTCCCCCTGTTTCTGAACAGCCCATGTGTCTGGCATCTGCTGTGGTGCTGTGTCCAGTCCTCCCCCGCGAACACCCCACTCTCCTTCCTCCTGCTCGGTGTTTGAGCGTCCCCCTCCCGCTCTCCCTCTCCCAAAGGCTGTTCTTGCTCCGTTCCCAGCTTCCCACTGCCTCCTCCTGGGCCAGCGGTGTGTGCACCAGACCCCGGCCTGGCCACTGCGTCCCTTTGTCTTCCAAGCCCTCCTTTTGGTCCCGGTGTTTGTTTCCAGCTGTGCCTGGGGTGTGGTAGGCACAATCCGGCTTTGAATCCATGGTGTGTCCCTGGAACACCCGCCCGTGTTTCCTCTCTGTCCCTTACCTGGGGGTTGTTATTTCAGTGGTAGAGATAACCCTCAGTGCCCTCCTGACTCTCCAGTCACCTCCCTTACGGCTCAAAGGGAATCAGAGCTGTGCACTGTTGTGGAGAACCATGGGATGTGCCCTCCCTATAGGAAGATGGGGATGCAATGCTTGCTTTAATAAATGTTTGTCATACAAATGTGCAGTGTTGCTAAAGTGGTTTCATTTATAGCCAGGGGGTTGATGTATCTGCATGGTTGTGTCCAAGTTACAGTTTCCAGAGCAACTGGAGCAGCTTTGTGTCTTGGAAGGCTGTTAACTAAAGCATGAAACGTTATATCAAATTTTCCTTTCTTAAATTCTGTAATTGTGGCTACTGTTAAAAACGCAGCTGTGCTTATCTGGGAACGCGTTTAAAAGCCTCGAATGACCAAGCAGATCTTCTTCAGGTACCTATTTCTGCCATGAGAACAGGAGTGGGGAATGTCAGCCCAAATGGAGCTGTGGCAGGGGTATTTAGGTTGGATATCAGGGAAAGGTTCTTCCCCCAGAGGGTGCTGGGGCACTGAACAGGCTCCCCAGGGAATGGTCCCGGCCCCAAGGCTGCCAGAGCTCCAGGAGCCTTTGGACAACACTCCCAGGGATGCACAGGCTGGGATTGTTGGGGTGTCTGTGCAGGGCCAGGGGTTGGGCTGGATGATCCTTGTGGGTCCCTTCCAGCTCAGGATTTTCTGTGGCTCTGTGATCTCCTCTCTGACCAGAACTAATGACAAAAGTACAGTCTGGCAAAACAGCGTAGAAAGGCTGATGTCAGCTGAAAGCAAACATCAGATGATGTTTCCCGAGGCTGGAGCACTGATCCCGAGAAGGCAGGGGGCTCAGGATGCCCTGTACCTGCCGCAGGTGGGCAGCCCGTGGTGCCAAAGGCTGCTCTGTTGTTGGTATTTTTTTTCTGTCCTGTTCTTTCCCCTCTCCTTCAGCTGCTGCTCCTTGTGAAACTGTGCCCCTCTTGCAGGCTCACGGCCACTTCTGGGAGCAGCAATTCCCAGGCCCTTGGGAATCACGACAAGTCACTTTCCCATTGCCTCTCAATTAGAGCCGGTGTCACTTTCAAAGCAGTGGATGTCACTTCCTTGCTGGTTTCCCCTTGTTCTGGGAAGGGCTGTGCCGGTTCCAAAGGAGCTGCTCCCTTTGAAATGGCCCTGCCGGGTACTCGATCGGCTTCAGCAATGATGCTGTAAAGTGCTTTGTAGGTTTCTTGGGCAATCTCAGCCAGGAGACTTTAAGTGTTGGCTTGTGTAAAAAGGAATTACAAAGAGAATGTCTCAGGGGTCTTCATCTCTATTTTTATTAATAGCCTTCCAGCTCAATGTTCTTCTTTACATATTTACTATGTATCTAATGTTCCATTGATGCTGCCGCCTCCAACAGCCCTGTCAGCAGCCTATGGCTTTTGCTGAATAAAATGGAGGAATGATTCTTCTCCTACGAGATGTTTTTGAAATGAAACTTAAACCCGAACCTTGTGATCTTTGGTGTGCTGCCCAGATTAGAGAAACAAAATGATTGAAACAGCAGCTGGAAGTGGCTGGAAGTGAGCTGAAATACCTTGAACTTCTTCTCCCTGAGTGGCTTTAAACAAAGGTGGAGAGTTTTTATTTCTCTGTGCTCAGCCCGGGCTTTGGGATACGGCACGGGCCGGGAGGGGATTTTGGTTTGGAGCTTGTTCCCATGGGAGCAAGGCTGCATGGGCTGAGTGTTGCTCCCACTCTGTGCATCTTCCAGCTGGGAGGTTGGGCAGAGCCTTGGCTTCGGCAGGTGGGAGACAGGAGGAGAAGGCTCAGATGGAAGAGGAAGGGAGAGGAGGTTTTCTGTGTGCCAGTGCCAGGGAGGGGCGGGCCGGTGCGGAGCCCTGGATGTGGCACTCACCTGGGGCACAACACTTGCTCAGGTGCTGTGTTTTCCCCACACACTGGCTTTGGGTTTGAAAGAAAAACCAGTTTAAAAGTTCTGCCCTCTCAAACTAGGGAAAGTACCGACTTTTGAGTAGGGCTTTGTGCTTGCTGAAAGCAATCATTTCAGCTCACAGTCGGGGAGCATCTCTTCTGGTAGCAGCGAGTCTGTGTAGTTGGAGTTTTGCAGCCCAGGCTGCAGTAACAGATTCCTGGGACGCCTCTGGTCGCAGTTACCTTGTGCGTGAGAGGGTTCTCTGCTGCATCACAGCGCTTGGCATGTCTTTGTGTCTGCTTTTCCCCTTCGTATGCTCTGTGCCTAAGATTAGTACAGTTTTCCTCCTCCTGGATAAATAATTTAAACACCTGGACTGATTAAATGTGTGCATCTCGGCTCAGAACAGTCGTGACTTTTTTTTTTCTTTTTTTTTCCCCAAGACTGCCTTTTCTGAAGCAGATTCAAAGCAGCTGAAAATAGCTTCATCACAGAGACATCAAGCATAACTCGGGAATTGTCGCTCCCGTGGCAGGGATTCTGACAGTGTACATTTGCCTCCCCATTAGCAACATCTCATTGAACGCTCAAGGGTTTATTGACAACTCGTTTGCTTTGCCTAATTGTGTGCCTTGCTGGAGGGCAGCGCTGCCCTTCCCTTGGCACTGCCGGTGTCAGAGGTTGAGGAGCCAAGTCCCGGCTGTCCCATTCCCGCTGCCGGGGGCTCGTCCCAAAGCAAGCACCTAAAGAAAGAAATCTTTTTCCCTGCTGTGTGACCCGTCTCATCGTGCCTCAGCCAGTGCTCAGACTGCCTGACAAAAGCACTTTCAGATGGCTGGAGTTTCCTCTCCCTTTGTTGTCAAAAAGTGCTCTTAGGAACTACCTTTACAGAGCAGCTGAATGTCTCTGGGCTCGAGTTAAACCACAGCTGGAAAACATCTCTCATCTCTCACTCAAAACATCTCGTATCTGAGATGTAAAACCTCGTGCCAGAAAGCTGTGGCGGAATTCTTTGCCCACGATTTTTCCTGCTACACCAGCACTGCTCTGCAAGAACATGAGTGCCTTGACTGCCTGTGCCTTGTCTGTCTGATTTGCAGGAGGAAATGTGCAGAGAGCCAGTGGTGTTAGGAAAGTTTCGCTTGGCATTTGGGTTTTTTGATTCCCCACCTCCCCTCTTTTTATACTTTCATGTAACTTTTGTGTTTTATGGTAACCTGGTGGATTTGTCATGGCTTCAGCCCTCCCTCTGGCTTTCCAGCCTCCCTTAGCAGCAGTGCTCAGCCTGGCTCCCAGCAAGCCAGGGCAATTCCTGCTTGGATCCAGTTCCTGCTTGTCTGTGGGACCCAACCATTGGAGGAGCAGCAGGCAGGTTTGGTTGTTTCAAATTACCCCATACCCCAGCCCATCACTTTTTGCTCGTTCTAAGGCAAATCTCAGCCTGCCTTTCCCCCTTGGCGTGGCTTGGGGAGGGATGGCCCCTCCAGCCCCTCCACTCGGTCCCTCCACTCTCCTCTCTGCTGGGACTTTCCCTGGAACTTGCTGCCCTCGGTCACCAGTGAGCCCTTGGACGAAAATCCTCCCCCTCTGTGCTCCAGCTCGGCTCTGTTTGGCTGCATCAGCCCCTCAGCTCAGGCTGCTGATGGAAAGCATGTCTGAAACCTGGGGAGTCCTGCTTCCTGACCACCCAGCGCGTTCCTGGGCACTTTCTGTGCTGTTTGGAACTTTGATGAAAGCCCAAATTCATGCCCTACCTGCATTTCTGCATTCCTACCTGCAGGATTGCAGGAGGCCTCCATCTGTAGCTTGTTCCTTCTCCATGAGCCTTCCCTGAAGTCTGGGCAGGTGGGATGCAGTTGCACGTTTAAAACTGTTCTGCACTGACTGGGATCTGCAGATGCACGGTAAGGAAAGAAAAACAACGCAGGGAGAGCTGACAGCAGGAGCCTGAAGGGGCTCCAGGAGAGCTGCAGAGAGACTGGACAAGGGATGGAGGGACAGGGAATGGCTTCCCACTGCCTAGTTCTGCTTAAGTCACTTTTTGGCTGCTTGGATGCAGCTGGAGCAAAAGATCCCGGAAGGATCTCTGCCAGCATCCCTGCCTCTGGTACCTGAGCTGCCTCCTTGCAGGTGAGCTCAGGGTTTTCAGCCTGCGGGCAGGAAGAAGCCCAGGAGCAGTCAGGGCTAGGCAGATGTTGTGTTTGTTTACTCCCTGGGAAAGCTTCCCTGGAGCCTGCCTGGTGCTCACACGTGCTTGTCCCTGGGATTGGGGTGCAGGATGCTGCAGGGATGCACTGACTGATCCAGGATGTGCAGCTCTAAGTTCCTGAGCATTTTGAAGAGTCATTGGCTCAGAAACAATATCAGCAATATGTGACCTTTTTTATTTATACAGGTGTTTATTTTACCACTGGACCTGTGTAAAAACATTTTCCAGACCTGTTCCCAGGGGTGGTGGTGAGGTACAGTGTGGCTGCATGGACGGCAGGGAGGGAAAATTCCTTTGGAGCCTCAGCATGGATGGGGCCAAAACCCGCTGCACTCCTTCACCCGAGGAGGACAAGTGTTGGCTTTGCTGGCATGTGTTAAAATATCCGTGTTGTGTTGGGGAAAAATAGAACAGGAACATCTCTCTGCTGAGGAGAGGCTGGGCCTGGCCAGCCTGGAGAAGGGAAGGCTGGGAGGGGATCCCATCAATCCACACAGGTCTCCCCAGGGGCTGTCAGAGGGTGGTGCCAGACTCTGCTCAGTGGTGCCAGGGACAGGACAAGGAGCAATGGCCATAAACTAAAACACAACAGGTTCCACCTCAACATGAGGAAGAACTTCTTTCCATGGAGGGGCACAGCCCTGGAACAGCTGCCCAGGGAGGGGCTGGAGTCTCCCTCTGGAGACATCCCAAACCCACCTGGACGTGTTCCTGTGTCCCCTGCTCCGGGTGACCCTGCCTGGGCAGGGGGGTCGGACTGGGTGATCTCCAGAGGTCCCTTCAAACCCCAACCATCCCAGGATTGTGTGAGCATAAATCCTGGCTTGTTTCTAGTAAAGCACATTTCCTGGCTTGGCCATCGCTGTCTCCTGGGGAAGTCACACCTAATGGCAGACCTGCCAATGAGATCAGTGGCTTTGGGATTTCTCCCCGTGACTCGTGAAACTTTGTTTGTTCTGTGGGTTCTAACAATGGGATGGCCTCGTGCTGCCCCTTTGCTCAGGGCTGGTTGTGAGGAGGGAGGCTGGAGCTGCTGGGATTCCCTGCCAGCACAATGAAATGCATAGCTAAATGGATATGAAAACACCAGACGAGTGAATTGCTTTTGTACAAATAGCCTTTTGTCTTCTCCTTTTTTATCCAGGCTTGCTGAAGTGCGAAGATCCCTCTGTGAAAATCAGGTGAGCAATTAGTATTAATTGATTTGGGTTTTAATACGGGCTGGGATGAGCGTGCTGAGGCTCGGTGTGGCAATGTGTGCGATTCCAGGGGAAATTGATGGCGTTTTGTCTCTTCCATGTGTCGCTCTCCCTTAAACTGCTAATGAAATTCCGTCACTAATGAACAGGATGTTCCATTAAATGTGCATTCAGCTCCTAATCGTTAACAAGTGTCGTTTTAGGGTCCTTTTTTCCTTGCTAGCCCCCTCCTTTGCTGAGTGTACGGCGTTGGATTTTACTCTTGGTTTTTTAAAGATGTGAGTGGAGATGGCAAGAGTTCCGTGTCTGTTCCTATATTCCTCTTTGGAGAGTTATTTTCGTGGACTGGCTGGGTTTTTGTGTGTTTTGCCTTTGGTAGCAATTACTGCTGCTTGCATTTGTGGCTTCCAGTGCAGAACAAAGCTGGTTTGTGTGCCTGGCCAGTAGTAATTGTCGACAGTTGATGATGTTGGAGACCTCTCACTGTGGCTGGGATCTGAATTGTACCAACTTCTGCTGAACCCAAATTACAGGGGTTTAATTTTAGCTCCAGGGCTCCCAGGCTGGAATATTTTCTGTCCTCTGGTAATAAAGCACAGAAAAAGTCGGTGTTTGAGGTATTTCCTAAGCCTGCCAAGCGAGACACAACTGAAGTGTCCCAAAAACTTCCTAAATTTCTCTTCTTACCCTCGTCTGCTCTCAGAGTTGCTGCTAACTCCGAGTTATTGTGTCCTGTGGGGAGGTTACACTCACTCCCTGCCTGTTTAAGTCTGTTCTGTGTGTGTTAGGTGGGATATGTTGAGTAGGAGGGGAGTTGCTGGGGGCTCTGCAAATCCAGTTATGAACCACTTAAACCCCAGCCCAAGGAGCTGGACAGGAGGGGGGCTCCCCAGTGGGACCCCCAGTGTGGGGCCTTGGCTGAGAATGTTCCTTTCCTGGATGAAGTCACTGGTGTTACGTGGGCACTTTCCAGTTCCTTTTCTTGGTTAATTTTTCGTATGATGGTTTGAAAAGGAATGTGGAGCAGCTCTGCAGGTGGGGTCTCACCTGAGGGGGCAGAGGGGCAGAATCCCCCCTCCCCTGCTGCCCACGCTGGGGGATCAGCCCAGGGCACGGGGGGTTTCACGGCTGGGTCATGCCCAGCTTTTCATCCACCAGCACCTCTACTCCTCCCCAGGGCTGCTCTCCGTCCGTTTCCTCCCAGGTTGTGTTTGTCCTTGGCACTGCCCGATCCAGGGCAGGACCTGCACTTGCTCTGGTTGAACACTACGAGGTTCTCACAGTCCCACCTCTCCAGCCCATCCAAGTCCTTCTGGATGCCCCATCCCTTCCCTCCAGGGTGACCCCACCACAGAGCTCGGGGACATCAGCAAAATGCTGAGGGTGCATCGATCCCACTGTCCTGTCACCAACAGGGACATTAAATAGTTCTTCCATAGCAATGGGAAGAAGTTCCCCCAAAGCTCTCAGGAGCAGAGCTGGCTCTGTTTTTAAGACAGCAGACCTTAAAACAAAGCCTGTGAGAATGGGCACCCTGGAGTCAAACCAGGGAGAAAGATGTGCCTGTGCAGGGCTTGGATGCAGTTGTGAAGTCAAATGCTTGACTTGACTGATGGATCCTACACATCATCCCTTCTCCTTGCCTCTTCTCCCCGTTGAGGTGTGGCATCTGCACTGGTGTCCTTCTCCCCTGGCCGTGTCCAGGGGGACAGCGAGGAGGCACCTGGAGGGGGCAGCGGACAGTGCTTGTAGGTTTGGCCAGCAGAGAGTAGGGCTGCTCTGTATCCTTTAACTAAGAGTGCCGAAGGACACTCCCCCCTCCTTTCTCTTCCTGGAAAAGGAGAAAGAACGCCCCTGCGAAGGGACCCCCCGGGGTGTGAGAGATAAGCTGTCTGCATTTTTGTGGCAGGAGTCATCTCCTTCCCTCAGCCCCTGGCCCGGGCTGGCTTTATCTGTGCCCCATCTGCCCCCCAGGGCTCTCTGCTTTCACTGGCTGCTCTACAGAGCTGAACTCTTGCTCGGGTCCCAGGGGGCTCCTGGGGCACCTGGATGTGATTTCCAGGGGGTTCTCCTGTGCCCTGGGTTTGTGCTGGTCTGGGTGGGGTGGGGGTGCCAGGACAGGCACAGGCTGCTCTGGAAGGAGAAGCAGGTGCCCTTCCTCCTGCTGGACGCTGGGAGCTCTGGCCAGGTGAGTTTGCACACTTCTTGCACGCTTGTTCCCTCCTTGCTGAGCTGCTCTGGCTGTTCCTGGTTTGATTTCTTGATGTGCCCTCTGCAGAGCTCAGATGTGGAACCGGGGCTTGCTGGGGTGACAGGTACTCTCTCATTGCCTTGTGTTGTTCCATTCCAATGGAGTGTGTTACAAGTTTCATTTTATTATTTTTTTGTCAGCACTGTCCCCATTTCCTCCTTTTGCCCCGCCGTGGGAGCAGGAGAGGCAGCAGCAAAGGGGCTGAACCCTGTGCTCAAACCCAAAGTCTCAGCTTGGTGTAGCTGTACGAGCAAATCCATCATTTTTCTTCAGAGAACCCAAATTTTCTTGAAGAGAAATTGTGCTTCACGTTGTTCCTTGTGCTGGCAGTGGGGAAGGACATCCTTGGCTTTGTTTTGCTGAGACCCCTTAGGATCCACGGCAGCTGAAATCCTAAGGAGGAGGCAGGGGCATCCCAGTGGGAATCATCGTGTGGGGAATTGGGAATGGCAGGACATGAAATGCCTGGGGAGATCTGCCCGCTGCAGATGCTCCAGGCCTCTGGAATCAGTGAGCAACTGAGTCTCATCCACGGGGAGGTGATTTATTCCAATCTCTTTGGATGGGCAGGAGGGGGAAGAGCTCGTGCGTGGTGGGAGCAAGCCGCAGGATAATGTGAGCAGCTTGGGCTGGGGATCCTCTCTCGGATCATCCCAAATCCTTGTTGACAGAAGGAATGTGTGGATTTCTTGGCTCGTGGCTCCTCTGCTCCGGCACAGGCAGACAGGGACCTGTTTATCCCGTTAGGCCAGCAAGAATCTTTTAGGTGCTGGGGCTGGGAATTCTCCTGCTGGGTTTCCGTGCCCCTATGGAGGGGAATGCTCCCTTGAGGAGGTTTGTCAGCACCGGCAAACCTGGGTTGCTGCTGGGAGGGGACCTGTGTTCTGTGACCCTGTTTGTGCAGAGCCTGCCAGGGTGGTCCCTGCTGGGGGGAAGCCTGGGGTGGAATAAGGGGAAAACAATGGCAAGGATGATGGTTCAACTTAACGTCCATGATGGACAGCAAACAAAGCAAACTAAAACCCAAAAACCCCATACTTTTTAAAAACTTGTTTTTAGTATGTCTGTGCACCTAATCACCTCTTTAATAAACATGGGGAATTTTTTCTCCTTTTTCACCAAGTGCAGACAGCCAAATGCTGCTGGAATGGGCTCTTTTTTGAGGCATTAAAGGTGCTTGTGAAGAAATGAGGAAGTGCTGGGATCTGATCTGTCTCCCAGGTGAAGTGGAGCATATTTCTTGCATGTGCCATTGCATATTTCAGGACTGGGATGGTAATTGTTGTTGGTTTGACTTGGTGGCACACTGAGAGGGAAGGTTTGGAGGAGCCCATGGGCTGTAGTGGCTCCGTGGGACACTCTGTTCCTGGCTAATGCAGGCTCAGAGCTGAGGTCGCTCTGTGGTGCCATAAAACACGTCCTGGCTTGGCCTGAGTGTGTTGATATCGATGGAGCTCCTCTGGCCTGCCAACAACACTTAATCTAGCCTGAAATCCTGTCTTTCCACTTAGGTATGGCAGTGTCACTCCTCTGTGGATGCTTTCCTTTAAAATTATCTCCCTGGGCTCAGTGGAAGAAGATGATTTCTACCCTTCCAAGCTTTTGAAAGAGATTCAGTCAATTTGTCTTTTGCTAACCTGTGCCAATGTTTTCTGTGTTTGAAATATTGTTTCTCCAGCTGAGATTAAAATTTCCCATTCTCATTTAACTTCAGAACATTCTGAAATCCAGGGCCTGAAAGTGTGCCAAGGTAGAGTTGTTCTGTGTAACTCCTTTTCACAGAATAAGATATAACTTGTAGAAATCGTCTTTAAGGGAATTGAAACATGGATAACGATCTCTCCATCCGTACAGCTAAAATCACAGTGGTGTCAAAGTGACTGTCAGACCCTGGCTTTCTCTGCTTTCAGATCTGTGGCAGGCTTGTTCTGCTGTTTGGGTCTGTTTTCATCTCCCTTTCTCGTTATCAGAGTCCTGCTGCCACTTACTCTGCCCTCTTTGTACTTGGGTTGCAATACCTGCTCCCTCTCCAGAGGCCTAAAGCAAACATGCTGCTACTTTGGTTCAAGTAGTGCCTTTAGTTGTTTTTTTTTTTATTATTTTTAGGTGACTATAACCCAGCATACCCCTCAGTGTTTATTTGTGTTCAAGTGGTGTCCAGCTCGTGACCCGAAGCCCGGCGTGCTTAAGCATTTCATGTACAATAGCGTCTGCCCCACAAAGAAAACACTGATAAAGAAAATAAATCCAAGTCTAACGAGGAGCTGTGAGCATCACAGGATGCTGTGCCCCCCGGTTCAGTTGCAGTGGCCCTGCCAGGGGCTGCAAGCTCCCTGTCACCCTGGATAATGGGAATAAGGAGGCAGCTGCTCGCACTGGTACTTTTGTTATCTGCCACGGTGAGCGAGACTTCTCCTGGTCCTTGGAATGTGGCTGCTGCTCCAGGTGTGGCATTCAGCCCCAGCCAGGGCACAGGGGCCTCAGGGCAGCCTCTGGTGTGGGTTTGCACAGCCCCAGGGCTGGTGAGGGGGACTGGGGTGTGTTGTGTGTCCCTGTGCCCTCCATGGCGCCTCTGCTGCAGAAGGAAATGGGTTTGGGTTTTTCTCCCTCTTATCTTTTAAAATTACAGCTGGTGGTCCCTTGAGTTCTGGAAAGCTGGTCCTAGAAAGAGACTACTGAGTGTTCTTAAAATAGCTCATTAAGTCTGTGTTTAAGCTTGTCTGTGTTAGAGACTATCCAGCCTGGCTGTAATAGGATTGCTCTGGCTCGTTTTAATTGTGCTCATCTGACTCGTGTGGATGCTGCAGTGCAGGGTAACGTTTGGGAGCAGACTTCTCCTGGAAACCTGCAGTCAAACCAACCCCTTCCCAGAATCCCAGAACCCCAGGATGGCTCAGGCTGGAAGGGACCACAGTGGCACATCTGGTCCCAGCTCCCTGCTCCTGCAGGGCCATCCCAGAGCACAGGGCACAGGATTGTGTCCAGAGGGCTCTGGAATATCCCCAGGGAGGAGAATCCACCACCTCCCTGGTCTCTGTTCAGGGCTCAGGCACTGCCCAGGGAAGAAGTTCTGCCTCCTGTCCAGGGGGAGCTTCCCGGGATCAGTGGACAGGAGACCCACCACAGCTCCCAGTGATCCCTGTTCCAAAGAACATTCCCAGTGCTCATCCTCACCAGTCCTTGCTGCTGTGGATCTGGATGCCTTGGCACTGCGGATGACCCACACTGGGGGGACTGATAATAGTCTTTTATAAATATTTGAAGTCAGGGGTTACTCATGCATACAGCATTCAGTTTGATTTATTTATTTGATCCAGTGTTAAGAGCAGAGGAGTTGAACACTCGGAAATGCAGGGGAAGCCCTGCCTGAAGACTCCTTGTGTGTAGGTCTGGAGTCAATGGTGTGCAATTGTGGCAGGAGTTTATTTTCATTTCTTCCTAGGGCCTTCCTTCAGGATATTTCCTTTTAACAAAGAATTAATAGGGTTTTAGTTTTTTAAACATCCCTGTGTAACCTCCAAAATATATTTTAAGCAGCAGTTTGCTTTTTTTTTCCTTTTTCTGTACAAAAGTAGCTTGTGCAGAAATAGCAGGACATGTCTTCGATGGGAGGTTGCTGCTCTGCTTTGTACCTCCTGTGGCTTTATGGAATTGCTGTTGCTCTCCCTTCCTTGGCTGTGGGAATTCCCATTGGAAATGGTTTAGGTGCTGGGGGAATTTGGGCTGTGTTTCATGTCACTTGTTCGTGTTTTCTAGAGAGAAAGTTCTTCTCACTGTTAAAGTCCTCTAGAAGCAAAGAGATCAGGACTAACCCCTGATTAAAGCAAGGAGGGCTTGCATGAGCATCCCACTGACAGGAGAAGTTTTCAGCTTCTTCCTGGGAAAGCAGTCTGATTTTGTGGCTGCTGCCTGAGGGAGGGTCCAAAAATCTCCTCCTGCCATTTAAACAGTATGTAAAAATACAATAAACTGGTATTTTCCCCTTCGGGGTTTAGATCGAGCTTTTGATAGAACAGTGTCACAAACTGGGGAGGAAAAATGAATAAATAAATATGTAAAAGCTCCCCAAACCCCACTAGCTCTGACCCCTTCACTGCACAAGTATTTGACTTTACTGGCTTGTTTTAAGCCTTGGCTTCTGAGCCCCTTTCAAGTCAGATGTGTTCTGAAACCAGGCTGCAATAGTCGTGGAGTTCTGCTGCTGCCTGTGCTGTGTGAGAGGGAATCCCTCTTTTCCCCGCTGCAAATGGATTGCTATCAGGTCGATTCTCCTTTTTCTGGAGGAAGGCTTGCTTCAAAAGACTTGGAAGTATAAATTCTCTGTCTGATATTTGCCTTGAATGGGTAGCACTGCTAAAAAATTAATGGAGTGGAATAGCCTGGATGATGATTTCGCCTCTGATGTGAAGAAATTTTATATTCTTCTTTTCTTTTTAATTGCCTGGTGTGCTTTCTTCTTGAGTACCCTTACATCTCTCTCATTTTTCTTGTTTCCTGTGCCTGCAATTCCCTGGGATCCCGGTGCTCCTCGCTGGGCTGGCAGTTTAGTCTGGCATTGCTGTGACGGGGGCAGCCGCTGGTGCTGATAGCCCCGGGCAGCTCGGGATGCTTCAGCTGGGCAGAAATGCAGCTGAAATAAAAAGTTGTTACACTTGAAGACAGGTTCCTGCAGTGGGGGTGACAGTGATTTCCAGCCCTTTCCACGCCACGAGCGGCTGCGGTGGCTGTGCCGCCGGTCCCGGTGGGAATGGGCGGCAGAGCCGTGCCAGGCGTGCCAGCGCCACCCGGGGCAGCCCCGGGAACCTCCGTGACACATGGCAGGGGCTGGGCTGGCCACTGGTCCCCTGCCGCCCGCTGGACCCCTGGCAGTGCTCGCACAGGCACGGAGAGGGGGTGCCCGGTCCGGGAGGTGCCTTCGGGAGCTCACCCACTTCCCTCGGTTCACGTGCACACGCGGATTTCTCCAGGGAGAAATGAGGCCGGGGCAGAGGCGGCTTTTGCTCTGGAGCAGTGTTTGATGTCACTTTGCAGCAGTGTTCGTTTCCCCTGGGCAAAACCAAGTGGTGAGTACCTTGTAGAGATTGGAAAGAAACATTAATTACTGTGGCATGTTCTTCTTCTTGGCTCAACTCGTGCCATTTTAAAAGCGTTTTCCATAGCTTGGATTTGTTTGTGTGGGAAGTCAGAGTTGCATAATTAAAACAAATTCACTTTTATGATTCTGTGTTTTCCAGCCAAATGTTTTCCCTTAAGTAAGTCCTGTCTGTAGCTGGGTAAAAACGAGGAGTGTCTTTGTCGAAGTTTTTTTCTCCTTTGAAGCTTTTTTCCTATACTCTTCCTGATGGGCATTTTCCAGTGTTATTCTTTGTAATTGTTTTGTGGTCATCGTCTGCTCTGGTTTGGAAAGGCTCTTTAGGGGGAAAAGCTTGGGTGCCCAGCTCAGGAGTGCTATTTATGATGTGTGAGGGTGGCTTGCAGGAGGTGTTCCTGCTGCTCCGGGTCCGGCTGCGAATGCAAGTGGTAGTGATGAGGAAATTGCTGTTTTCCTGCCTGCCGTGCTCCAGAGTTTGTGTTGGTGCTGCTGGGAAGCGTCTGGGATTTGGGCTGTCCGAGTCGGAATGCCGGCGGCTCTCCCTGGGGGAGAGCCTGGCCCAGTGCTGGGGGCAGGAGTGGGGATGGTGTGGCACATCCGTGTGTTTGGAAGCGGTCCTGTTGGGTCTGCGTGCTGGGAATGGCAGCTGGGGATGTGTTGTGCAGGAGTGGGCTCTGATTTAAGCCAGGCTTCACAAAACAGTTCTGCAGAAAGAGCTGTGCTGGCGAGGGAGTGTGGGAGCATCTCTTTTCTGGAAACTTCTTTCTCCTGGGCGCCTGGGACGTGGCTGCAGCTCCTGAGGTCTTCAAGAAGAGGTTTGCCTGCAACTCATAACAGAGCTGCCTTTGGAGGGGCCTTTCACTGCCCTCGGTGTGGGAGGGATGTTCCTATGCAGTGCGAGGTGTGAGGTGCACCCCAGCTCACTTCTCACGTCTCCTTCTGTTAAACTGTCTTGGTGCTGGCATCAGTGAATCATGGAATCGTTTATGTTGGAAAAGACCTCCAGGATCATCGAGTGTGAGCTGTGCCTGATCCCTACCTAGTCACCCAGTCCAGAGCACTGAGTGCCACATCCAGGAATTCCTTGGACACCTCCAAGGAGGGGGACTCCACACCTCCCTGGGCAACCCCTTCCAAAGCCTGACCACCCTTTCCATGGAGAAATTCCTCCTGATGTCCAGCCTGACCCTCCCCTGGCACAGCTGGAGGCCGTTCCCTCTCCTCCTGTCCCTGTTCCCTGGGAGCAGAGCCTGACCCCCTCCTGTCAGGGAGCTGTGCAGAGCCAGAAGGTTCCCCTGAGCCTCCTTTTCTCCAGGCTGAGCCCCTTTCCCAGCTCCCTCAGCCTCTCCTGGTGCTCCAGCCCCTTCCCAGCTCCGTTGCCTTCCCTGGACTCAATTTGAGCTGGATCTATAAAATTGTGTTGTTCATTCCTACTGAAAACTGAGAGTTTTGTTCAGCTCTGCTCTTGCTGGAGGTACAGACACACAGAGATGAGCTCCCTTGGGTACGGCACCGAAATACCAACTGCACTCGGGGCATCTGCTGAACCCTCGTGCTCGTGGTGTGTAAATACAGAACTTGGAGAGGCTTGGGGAGCCTTGGCCTCTGCGGGGCTGAAACCATCAGCAGCTGGAATAGCCTGGACTGGAAGGGAAAACGGAGCCATGCTTGCGTTCTGCCTAATGGAGATGTTGCAGGCAACAAGCCGTGGGTTTTCCAAACTGCCTGTTCCACAAGAGCTGCGTTTCTTTTGGCTCTCAGTTATGTCTCTGTGTCTCTGTGTGTGTGTGTGTGTCCCGCAGGGCGCTTGGGAAGCGCTACCCCCTGCACTGTGCCTACGGAGCAGCCACCCCTCAGGAACTGACCTGGGCTGCTCTGGAGCTGAAGGCAGGAGTTCCACCAGCCTGAGGCGTGGATCCCTCCCGGAGCCCCCCATCCTTCGTGTGTCAGCAGCAGCAGGGGACCCACCAGGTGGCTGGAGCCACACAGAGAGCGGGTCCGTGGCCACGGGCGCGTGGGGAGGAGAGACCAGATGGAGCAGTTCTTCTTGTTCCTGCTATCCACATTCTCATCTGCTGGGAGCCTGCTCTTCCAGCAGCAGACATGCCTGTGCTGTTCCTTGGCGTGGTGGGGTTTGCCTTGCCAAGTGAGGGGCTGATCCCGAAAGGCTCCCGTGGGGTGCTGCAAGGAGCCTCCCCCTGTTCCCTCTCTGACTTCACTGCGGGTTCCTGGGGGAATCCAGCCCTGGAACTTCCCTGTGCTTGGTGCCTCGTTATTTTTGGCTGCATGGAACCAGAAAGGTCACGTACGTGAACCTTTTCTTCTTTGCTTAATTTCAACACAGCCATTACCCTTTCTGCAGTCTGCCTGCCTCGCTGAGCATGGGGCTGTCTGGGACACGTCTGCTTCCTGGTCTCTTGGAGTAGTTGTGTACAGACCATCTTCTCACCCCAGAAACGCCTTGGCAGTTGGGCAAGGCAGTAGCTGTAAGGGAAAAAGATCCTCGCTCTTGTGTTGGATTCTGACACTGAGTGCATCCATGGGCTGTCAGGGATGGGAGGGAGCTGCCTTTGAAACTACCGCAGGATCATCCTCATCACCCATTCAGATGCTGCTTTGCCATTGAAATGAGAAGCAAAATCACTTTTTACAGTCTTTTCCTGGTGAGCTGAGGAGAAAGCATCCATGGCAGGGGATTGTGTCACAGCAGGGCTCAGCCATGGTGTAGGTCTGCAGTTTGCTCATCCCTGCTCCCTCCCCGCCTCTCGGCCCCTCGAGTGAGTTCTGCCTCGTGTCCAGAGCAGGGCCATCTGTTTTCCTGTATGTTCTCTCTTCCCTGGCAGCCTGATCTGAGTGGAAAGGTGAGGCTGGATGCACGTGATGAGGAGCAGCTCTTTTGTTCTCCCAGCAGCTTGTTTGCCAGCAGAGGAGCCAAGCCACAAACGGAACACTGGGTTTTTGCTGTCCTGGAAATGTGCTCCTATTGCCAGAGTCCTGGGGTTGTTAACAGCAGAGCTGAGGGGCACCTGATTGTTGGGGTTAGTTTGGTACCTGAGACTTAAAGGTCTCTTGTGACTGGGCCTGAGCAGCTTTTCAAAGATGCTGAAATCTGTATTTTGATCTAACGCAGACTTCACTGGATGATTCCCCAACACGTGTCCCGGAGAGCCCCCACCCGCCGTGTCCCCCTGATCCGTGCAGAGCTGTCGCTGCCATCCAGGTTTTCCTGTGCCATCTCCTTTTGCACTGTAAATGGTAATTTAATTTCCACATTTAGAGACCTGAATTAATTATGGATAAAATCATTTGTATGAATTTTCGAGCTGAAGGGTGGTGGATTAATGGCTCTTTGGGATCGGGAGGCCTCGTTACCAGACGGGATTCAGCACAGGAGTGGCTGTGCCAGCACTGCCCCTTCTGTCCCGTGTGCGTCCCCGAGACCAAATGGCTTCTGCTGCGTCTCTGCTCAGCAGTGCCCGTTGTGTGCAGACACACTGCTCTGCCTTCTGCTCCCCCCACTGATGCTGGGGAAGGCAGAGCACAGAGCCGAGCCCAGGTTTTGTACTCCAGGCCCTTCTCGGACCACGAGGGGTTTGTTTTCCTTTCCTGGAAGCTCGGCTTGCGGCCGTGAGCGGTGAGCAATCCCGCTCCCAGCAGTTTTCCTTGGCGGGGCTTCCCGCTCTGGGTTGTCTCCTGCCCTTCCTCTGCGGGGCCGGTGGAAGCAGCCCTCCCGCAGCCCCTGGGTGTGTGTCTGGCCCCCGGGCCGTGGGTTGGTCTCTGGTTCTGGTCCTGCCGGGCGCTGCCTGGGCTGGGGACGCGGCCGGGGTTGCGCAAGGCCGGTCTGGAGGGCGGATTGCCGTCAGCCGGCTCCAGGAATTTTCATGGAACAGCACTGAACTTCCAGGGTCAGCTGGAGGTGATGGGATCGTGTTGCCTGTGGTGACTGACAGGGCAGGGACAGAGTTTTGTGCTGCACAACTCGTTTTGTTCCCGCCGAGCGCGAGGAACTCGGCCCTGGGAGCAGCACTGGAGGCAGGCTGGGCTGAGCGAAGGGGTTTCACTCCTCTGTCACACACTATCAAAAAATATTCAAACACAAGTGGTCAAATTACTCATGGGGCCCCCTGGTTTTGTATGGCTTCTTCATGCTTAATCATTTCTTTTCCAAGCTAATCATTTCGTAGCAGCCTCTTGATCCTTATACTTGTCTGCATTTTGTTGGCTTGTTTCTGGCAGTCATCTGCTTGTCCCAACCTTTCTCTCCCTCTTTGCAAAACTGTACTTTAAGTCATGTCTGGTATTCCAAAAACATTGGTGTTGTAGCCCAGGCTGCTTTTGGTGAGATGATGATCCCTGACAGGAAGAGAGAGGCACAAGCTGGAAGCCTTTGCTGTCTGGGTGTGTGTACCACAGTACTTCACAGAATCAGAGAATGACGACTGGTTTGGGTTGGGAGGGATCTTAAAGATTGTCTGGTTGCACCCTCTGCCTTGGGCAGGACACCTTCCAGTAGACCAGGTTGCTCCAAGCCCTGCCCAGCCTGGCCTTGGATATGTTAGGCTGTGCTTAAGTTTTCTTGAAGGTTTAAAGGAAAATTTAATAAAAAACCCAACCCTCCAAAAAAGGGCACGTTTACATCATTGTATTGAACTGATAACAGTTCTGAAAATGAGAAAACTTGTTCAGCTACTGGAGTTCCCACTCTGGCATGTGGCCACAGCCTCCTACTAGAGTGCTCAGCTGCTTTGGGAACCTGATCTCAAAGGTCTAATTTGCACTGGTTCCACCAGTAACTGCAGTTGTGACCGTAACCCACAGCACGAGGTCAGATTTGAAAGAAGAAAAGGCAGAAAAAGCAGAACTTGGGAGTTTTCCTTGCAAATCCTGAATTTTTTTTCAGTTCCTTCTTAACAATTAACGTGGTTGCTCAGTCTTGCTTCTGTGTGAATCTGTAGCATTTCTATAGGACAAAAATGGTGTTCCTGTAGCTAAGGATAAAAGTCCCGGAGTTCTGAGGTCCCTTCCCTCAAATCCAAAGGATCCTGGTGGGCACGAGAGCCCCAGGCTGTTGAAGGGAGCAGCAGGAGGAATTTGGGCCACAGCTGGGAGCTGGCAGGGCATGGAGGAGTTGGGAAGGGAGGGCTGAGGGGCGACATGGGCTGGACAATTTCTGCCGTCTCCTTGATTAGTTCTACCTGATTATTTTTAATCACCGGGCTCCGAAAGTCCCTGCCCTCCTGGCTGGGAGGTAATTACATTCCCATTAGGAGTGTGGTTTCCCTGGGAGCTGTGTGAGCCTTGGGGCTGCTCTGAGGGGCTCGCAGAGGTCCCAAGGTGTCGTTATTGAGTGTTTTATCACACCTTGGGCAGAGCTGTGGGTGAGTCTCCCTCTCCTCCGACAAGATCTGTCCCCAGTAGTCTCGGTCCTCACTCTGGTGACTTTTGGCCATTCCTCAACCGGCTTTAAAAAGTATCTGGAGCACAAACGGGTCGCTTAGCAACGGGGGCGGCCGGAGAATGGGTCAGTGATTAACAGTTCTGTATAATCAAGGTTAAAAATGCAGGGCAGCCGCTGCTCGGCCGGCCAGAATATTCCAGCCTCACGGCGCTGGGATTGATGGTGCTGGCAAGTAAATTTATCCCAGCTGTAGTTTTGACCTCATGGACCCAGTGATTCCAGACTTGAAACCAGACTGAAGTCTCTTTCCTTTACCCAATATCTTACAAAAAAAGCATTAAATAAGCTTTGGATGAGTAACGTGGGCATGGGCCGCGTCGGACATGTGTTTTTTCCCAAGGCTCTGGGCCTTCCCTTGGCCATGTGACTTCCCAAACAAACGGAAATAGATCTGCACGGGAGAGTGGAAAATACGGAGCAGAAATGAGGAAGGGCAGCGAGTTCCTGGTTCTGGTCACCTGTGTGAATGTTGGTGCGCTGTTCCTCCAAGCCAGCAAATGACAAGTGCCACATAAGCTTGATGAATGTGTTTTTCTGAGTCTTACTTTGGCAATGTGATCATTTCCTAAGTCCTTGGTGGTGCTTTGGTTTCTGGATGAAGAGATCCCTGGCAGCTTCTTCTCCTTGCAGAGGGTAGGAAAGGAGGCGTGTGGGTTGTGATTGCATTTACCCCAGTAACTGTCCCAGCTCTCCCCAGTGCTGCAGGAGCATCCAGGGAGGATATCAATCACTAGAACAGCGCTGCATCTCTTGGATGTGAGAGCAGGCTTGTTTTGCCAAGTCATTTACTTTCATTGTCTAATCAATTCCTGAAGTCTCTTGCCTGTTTGCCTCTTTGTTTAATTAACCCCTCTCTTCAGCCTTATCCCCCCCAGCCGTCATCCTGATCTCGAGGGCTGAGGACCAGCTGACAGTGCCTCTGCAGCAGTCACGGGGAGCGCTGCGTTGCAGGAGCCCTGCCTGAAGGTGATTTATATTCCTGAGGACTCATCTTCCATCACTGTCCGAAGCTGACAGTGTCAGGGGCAGGAAGCTCTTCGCTCCCCTGCCCGTTTTTCCCCTTCCCCTGCTTCCACTGGATAGGCTTATTCCTTGCCAACTGAAATAATGCATATTTTAAAGATCCCTTTCAAACTGATATTACTCATCACCTTACTCACCTGCCACCCCTGGGCCAGGAGAAAAATCATCTTAATGCCCTTTCCACAAGAGTGAGAGGATGTCTTAATGAATGCTTCCCTTGCTTGGTTTTGGCCATTAAGCACACTCTGCCATTGCTGGCTCTTTATGGCTTCAGACTAAGTGGTAAAATCCATATGTGAGACTTTGCAGAGGCTTTTAGGTGTCATTAGGGATCATTAATATGCAGAGCGATGCCAGGCAGCAGAGGCTGCTGGGGTGGGAAGAGATCCATCACCTGCTGCAGGATAACTTTAGGTCAGCACAAGTCGGGTGCAGGGGCTGGCTCTGGGCAGGGATTCCTCATCAGTGGGATGGGAGGGAAAAGCAAACATGGGAAGCTGTGGGGTTCCTCTCATGCTCGTCCTGCAGGGTTGGTCTGGAGCATCTTTTGGCTCCCGTAGCTCGTGCAGTCACTCCAGTGGCTCCTCACTACAGAGAGCCTGTGCCCACACCTGATGGCTGGGCCTGTGTTTGTGTACATTGAATTAATAGCCAGTTTCAGGCTCTCTGCTGCCTGCTTCCACAGGCCAAAGGGGTTTTTTCCTTCCATCCTGCCTTCTTGATTAGCATCTCCATTTCTGCCTTCTGAGCCTTTCCCTGGTTTTGCTCGTTTGTTTTCCACCAGGGATGGATTCCTACACCTACCGCCCAGGCAGGTGCTTGCAGGGGAAGCCATGGCACCTGTTTGTGGTGGCACTTGGGTGACTTTGGCGCGTTTGTGGGTTGCAGCAGGGGCTGCCTGGGGTCTCCTATTCACCTGTGGCTGTAGGATGTCTTCCCAAGGGCCAGGGACAGCTTTCTGCTCTGCTTTCCTTGCTCTGCAAGGCCTGGGAGCAGCAGGAGCAGGAGTGTTTCCTGTGGTCTGTGGTGGCTCAGCAAGGAAGGGAGACCAGCTGAGCAAGGAGTGTTTCTCCGCCTTGGAAAGTTCAAAAGATTATTCTCTGTGCTGATACCGGGCAGGCTGGAAATGTGAGTGGGTATGTTAATGTTGCTCCTCGTGGTGTTCACTTCTGAAAAATAGAAATGGTTTTAATGCACTTGGCCTGGGAGCTTTGATTTGAAACGAATACTGTCAGCCATGTGAAATAGATGATAAATTACACTGAAAAACGTGTTTTGGTTTCCAGCAGCAGCGCTGGGGCTATGCCACAAATGCAGGAAAAGCAGAACCATTGCAAATGCAGGTGTTTGCCCTCCTGGCTCCTGCCTCCTGTGCTGCTCTGCTGAGCCCCCTGGGCTGCTGGAGCTGTCCCTGCCCATGGCACGGGCTGGAACTGGCTGGGATTTGAGGTCCCTTCCAACCCAGACCAGTCTGGGATTCCAGGCTTTTTCTGAGGTTGGTTTTGGTGGGGGTGAAGCTGCTCCCTGTGCAGAGACTCCTGCTGCCATGTTATCCCATGGGGCCTTTCCCCAGGCTCAGAATCATGGAATCCCAGAATCGTTTACGTTGGGAAAGACCTCCAGGACCATCGAGTCCAAGCTGTGCCCAATGCCCACCTTGTCCGCAGCCCAGAGCACTGAGTGCCATGTCCAGGAATTCCTTGGACATCTCCAAGGATGGGCACTCCAAACCTCCCTGGGCAGCCCCTTCCAAAGCCTGGCCACCCTTTCCATGGAGAAATTCCTCCTGATGTCCAGCCTGACCCTCCCCTGGCACAGCCTGAGGCCGTTCCCTCTCCTCCTGTCCCTGTTCCCTGGGAGCAGAGCCTGACCCCCCCAGCTGCCCCCTCCTGTCAGGAGTTGTGCAGAGCCAGAAGGTCGCCCCTGAGCCTCCTTTTCTCCAGGCTGAGCCCCTTTCCCAGCTCCCTCAGCTTCTCCTGGTGCTCCAGCCCCTTCCCCAGCTCCGTTCCTGTCTCTGGACACGTTCCAGCCCCTCCATGTCCTTGTTGTCATGAGAAGTCCAGAACTGGACACAGCACTCGAGGAGCCTCAGCAGTGCCAGCACAGGGGGCAGAGCTCCTGCTCCCCACTCTTCTGTGGGGTTCCCCACAACACAACTCCTGGATTTGCCATTCCCGATTCAGCTTCGCACCGTGGTGGTGAAAGCCCTGCCCCAGGCACAGGGATGGCTATGGGATACTGGCTGCTCCCCTGGACTCCTGCTTTTTGGGATAATTTCTCCTGTTGCTGGTTGCTTTATATGCTCATTAAAAGCATCGGGAATTTGTGGGTAAAAGGGAAGATAAAAAATGTAACCCAGCATAAGCTCTCGTGTGTTTGTAGATGAAAACAGACTTGACATGTTTCTGTGCTGGAGATTTACAACCTAATCATTCCTTCACTTGCTCAGCAGGGACCAGAGCACCATGCAGTTATTTACATATAGGGAACATTAAACAGCCACCTCTTTAAACCATATGTGAACATAAAATCCAACAACCACTGCTGAGTAATGGGTACGTGTGAAAGAGAATAAAAATACAGCAGAAACGAGCGGAATGAACAGGTATCTCTGCAAGGAGGAGCTGTGCCAGGGGCATATTCCATCCCTGTGCCAGAGTGGGAACGTGAGCCTGTGCATCTGTGTCCTCCTGAACGAGCTCTGTGCACAGGGAACACGTGCAGCAGGTCTGCTCTGTGCCCCTCTCCAGCTGGGCTCAGCTGCTGGGGCTTTGTGTCCCTCCAGAGTCGTCATCGCTCCCGTGGGGCCGCTGTGATCCCTCAAAAACCCTGTTTGTGCCTTCCCTCAGGTGGCTTTTGTCATGCCCTTGCTGGCTGCTGCAACAGCCCCGCTCCTGCAGGGATCAGGGTTGGTTTGTGCAGGTGCTGGGATGGTGCCTGGCACAGCCTCCTCGGCTTTGCCCCGGCTCCTGTGCACACCTGACAGCTCCCGTGGCTCCTGCGGGGCTGCTGCAACTCCAGCCTTGGGATCTCGGAGTTTGGAGGTTGGCAAAGGGAGCAGGGGCTGTCGGTGGCTTTTCCTTCCTTTTTTTTTCAGGAGAAAAATGCGCGGAAAAGGCATCTTGTGGGAAAATCACTGCTCTCTGTATCATGTGGGCCCTAAAACATCACATTTTAGTGAGTTCTTTTCATTGGTGGCTTAGTTTCTTGAAATGGACTCTCCTTTTCCACTTCTATTACTAATTACAAACAGGAGCTTGAAAATAATTCCCTAATGAAGGGGAGGGATTCCCAAATGGGTGCAGCTGCATCCGGCAGAAGCCGGGCTCACCCCATAGGCAGGTTTTGCTGGGAGGTCTCAGCACACAGGTGGGATGCAGAGCTCTTAGTTGTGACTGAGAAATGTATTTATTCCCTCCCCAGGAATCTCCTCCTTGCTGGGCTCCTCTGTGCTTCTGCTGGTGGTGAGCTGAGAAGAGCAACTTCTGTTGGGATTTGGGATAAAAGGAGAAGTTCATTTCTGTGATGCAGAGGGTAAGACAGTGAGTTTCTATCACAGAAATAAAATGCTGTTTCCTGCTTGTAAAGCACCCCTTTGATGGTATTTTGACAAAATACTGCCCTTTGTATCTCTCATCTTTTCACCCTCTGCATTCCTGGGCCCTGAAAGGAACGGGGTAAAAAATGTGGAAGGGGGAGGCTTAAGGAATGTTTTGTTCTTAAACCCCCACTATTTTTAAGTAGTATTTTAGAAATCTCTACTGTGTTTTAAATTAGTTTGTCAGAGTATAATTACCATGAATGAGGTAAGAAACTCATTTAAACACGGCAAGTGTAGTGGAGAATCCAATTTTCAGAAATCAGTGGAAATTGTAATTGGAGTCATTAAGTGCTGAATTCAGTAATTAAGAGTTGGGTTTTGACATTTCGGGCTCCTGTTGCTAATAGTCCGTGGAGAGGGTACAAAAATGTTGTGTTTGCTGGGGGTTTGGTGGCTCCTGGGCCTGTGGAGCTGCTGGCCACGTCACACAGGGATTGGCAGCCTGGCAAACCCTTCACTGATGGCTTAGGATAATGCTCAGGAGAAGGAGTTTTCTGAGCAAGAGGTTGGTGCCCAGCCCCTCAGCCTGTCATGCTTTCCAACCTGGATCTTGGATTGTAAATCCATCTTGATAAAACATCTGGATCTCCCTGCGGAGGGAAAGTGCTGATAAAGTTATTCATGAAATAAGTCACTGCTAGAAGTGCATCCTTGTCACTCCTTGTTTGCAGGATTATCTCTGGGAAGTCAGGATGTTCTGCATTTTTAACTCCTGCAGTTCAAGCAAGATGCTTTTGTTGTGATAATGGAGAATCCGTAAAACCCCTGACATGCTGATAGTTATCATCATATAGAACAAGCCTTATGCTTCATTTCCTATTAAGAATTCTAATTTTTTCAGAGCAATGGCATTTATAAGGCTTTTTTCTTTCGTTTTGTTGTTTTCCCAACTCCCAGCTGATGCTGTTTGAGCTTCCAGCGTGGGAGCTGAGGTGATGGTTTTGTGCTTTTGGGCTTTTACACCCACAGACAAATCCATGAATGGCTGTGACCTCCTGCTGTGGGTTTGAGTCTGTCATGACCTTCTGTCTCAGCAGAAGCTGGAAAGTTCCTTAAAACATGTTTTTAGCACTTCAGCCATGCTCATTTCTTAAGTGTGTGAAAACCACGGGCAGTTAAACACCTGTTTTACTCAGAAATCCCATTTTTGCCATGGTGGGGTTTATCAAAAATTGTACTTCCCTTTTCTTCCTGGGGGCTCTGACCTTTCAAGCTGAACGGGGGATTTCTCCTGTCCTCGTTCACATTTGTGTTTGATGTGGGGCATCCGTGGGATACTCTCTGGAGCTGGGCACCTGCTGGGATGGGCAGAAGGGGACAGGAGCTGAGGGAGGGCGCACAGGAGCAGCCTCAGCCGCCCAGCCGTGTTCAGAAGGAGTGATCATAGAATCGTGGGATCTCTGGAGTTGGAAGGGACTTGTGAGGCTCGTGGAGTCCCTCCCCTTGTCCCTTTGCAGCAGTGTGGTTTCTGGATTCTGCGCTCCTCAGACCCCCTGGCAGTGGCTGACTGGGGTGTGACAGAAGCCAGGGAAGCAGCTGGAAGAGGCTGGAGTCACCATTCCCAGCTTTCCTGAGCAGCCTGTTTGAGAAGGGCTGTCTCCTCACTGCTTGGGCTTCCACCCAGCCACGGAGAGCTCCTGGGCTCGCTGAGGGGGCTCCAGGCTGGGCTCTCCCAGGGTGTTGTCCCTCCTTCCCAAGCCTGGGCTCCCAGCTAAGCTCCCGCTCGCAGCTGCAGATTAGGGCAGGAATGAGGATACACTCTGCTTTAGGCATCATTTCTTTCCTGTTCCTTTTCCTTCCTTCCCTGTTTCCTTTTGTGCTCTGCCTTTAGACAGCCTAATTGGATTACTGGGTCACTCTGCCAGGCTGTGGGCTCTGCAGGACTGGGACCAGTCCCGGAGGCTCCGCAGTTCCCGGAGCTGATGTGGGCTGGCAGCCTGCTAAGCCTCCGTGGTCCCACAGGGATTTCCCTCTAAACCCTTCAGTGGTGGATCCATCCCTTCATTTCACCTGGCTCTCGCTGCAGGGAGGAACAGTTCCACGTGTCTCTGTTTGGAAGCAGCCTCGGGGTGGGACCGGCCGTCTTTTGGGGAGCGCGCGGAGCCGCGGAGCCTGGAGTGCATTAGAGATGTTTGCCTGGGAGCAGCTCTCGCTCCAGACGTGGGCTCTGAGCCTTAAACAAACCAGCTCCCCGCGGTTTCCATGGCGAGCTCTCCTTCAGCGCTGAGCACCGCTCGTGAAGGTTGCATAAAGCGCGGGATGCCGCGGGATCCGACTCAGCCCGTGTTTGCTCCCTGTGCAGGCAGCTCCCGAGAGCCTCCTCCCGTCTGTGCCGCCCCGACTCCTCTCCGGACCCTTCTGCCGCGGACAAGCCAAGGGGAGGAACCGTGAAGGCTGAAATCCGTTGTCCATGGGACTGCCCAGAGGGAGAAGCCAGCCCCGCCGCTCTCCGGGGATCTCTGCAGACAGCCCTGTCCAACTCTGTCCCTCCGGAGCTGCTGTGCTCACCTAGGAGCTGTTAGACCTTTGGGAAACGAGACCTTGCCAAGGTGAGTACAAATGACGTGTCAGACCATGCTTTTAAAATGCTGTTCTTTTATTTTTTGCTTTCTTCAGTGACTGAAATGTTTTCAAGCAAGAAAAAAGTAAAGCTTTGCTACCTGTGGGACAAGCGCTTCTGTGCTGTCCTACCTCTTAGGTTTTCTAGTTTAAATGCGTGGGTGTCTGTTGTGGTGTTGTGTGTGTCCCACCACGCCTCCCCCCTGTTTTCTCAGTCTCTTTAATCATGAGGATTCGAGTCTCACGTGCTTAAAATTTGTCACATGGACCCAGCAGCAGTTTAAAAAAACAACCCACTAAAAAAAACCCTCAGAAAACCCCAGGTGTGAAGCAGACCTCAAGGTTTGGATGCCTGAGGCTTGGCAATGCTGTATTTCCAGCAGTGGAGCTCCTGGCAGAGAGGGGGTTTCTCCAGTGTGTCCCTGGGCCAGTGCTGGGATGGAGAATTTGGGATTTTCCCATGGCTGGCACTGCCCCATGCCCATCCAGGTGCGTGTCCTTGGGCTTGCTGGTGTGCTTTGGGAGGGCAGAGGTGTCTCCTGACAGGCTCCACTGGTGAAAGGTGCTGGTCCCCATGTGTGGCACTGGGACTGTGCAGGGAGGAGGGTGGAAGCAGCCTTGGGGTTGCTGCCCAGCCTCACCCTTCTCTTTTGGAGAGGAAGAAGAGGTGGAAGGAGGAAGGATGGTGTTGCCCCCCTCCATGCTGTGACCGTGGTGGTCTCTGCAGAGCTGCCTGACCCCGGGGGCACTCGGGCTCTCTGGGGCTCCGGAGGACATTGCCAAGTCAGCTCCCATGTAGCATTTCCCAAGCCTAACCTAAGCCCAGCTTGTTCCTGATAAAGCCCCACTGGATAGGGAGCGTGTCTGAGAGGAGCCTCTTTCCCCTGCCCCTCACTCCCCTGTTCCCTGGTTTTCCCTCGGAGTTTCGCTCACTATGAAGCTGCCAATGTAAAACCAAGGCATGGAAATTCCAGAGTGCAGCCATTAAATCTGCCCTCCCTGAGACTTTCCAGCTGCAAATTGCCAGTGCTGACAGATGTGAGCTGCTGGATCTGAGCAGCTGGTCCTGCCAGGAGGGGATGGTGGGTTATGGCTGGGTGGTTACCCCAGTGCAGTGCCCTGATTAGTTTAACACAAAGTTCCCAGTTATTAGTTAAATGCCTTTTTTACTGTCTTCTTCTGCTCCCTCCTATCCTTCAGTGAAACTAAACTAAGGAAGGGGTTCTCTTGCCACAGAACAGCCAGTGGAGGTTTCCAGGCTTTGGTTTGGTTCCTGCAGTGTCCGAGAGCTGGTCAGTAAATTCCTGCCTGGTTCTGGTGGCAGTAGGAATATTTCTGCTGTGATCATAGAATCAGAGTCACAGAATAGTTTGGGTGGGAAGGGACCTTAAAGCCCATCCAGTCCCACCCCTGCCATGGGCAGGGACACCTTCCACTATCCCAGGTTGCTCCAAGCCCTGTCCAGCCTGGCCTTGGACACTTCCAGAGATGGGCAGCCACAGCTTCTCTGGGCAACCTGTGCCAGGGCCTCCCCGCCCTCACAAGGAACGATTTCTTCCCAATATCCCATCCAACCCTGCCCTCTGGCAGTGGGAAGCCATTCCCCCTTGTCTTGTCACTCCATACCCTTGTAAATAGTCTCTCTCCATCTTTCCTAGCTCCTTCAGGTCCTGAAAGGCCACAATTAGATCACCCCAAAGCTTCTCTTCTCCAGGCTGAACAAAACCAATTCTCCCAGACTTGTAAAGGACTTAAGAAAAAAAGGAAAAGGAATTTTGCCTTTAACAATGCCTTGTTGCACAGAAGCAGGATTTCTTGCCCTCTGGCATCCTCAAGTCGGGAGGCCCCTGGGTGGCAGAGGTCAGGATTTGCGGGTTGGTCCAGGCTGAGCCCCTGGCGTGACCCGTGCGGCACAACCCCTACAGAGAGCGGCTGTTCCGGGGGAGCCCGTGGCCGCCTCCTGACGAGAACGCTCCAGAGAGCAGGGAGTGAGGAGGAGATGGAGCACGTTTCCTTTCTTAGGTTTTTAGGAGACACTTAAGGGAGCACAGTTGGCTGAGTGAGGGCAAAGGCGAACTGCAGAAAGCACTCTGAGCTCGTCCGGGGATTTCAGCCGCGTGGGCTCTGCCCTGAGAAACGGCAATCCAAGCTGACAGGCCTGGAGACCCAGAGTAATTTAGGAACGCTGCAGCTCGGGGAGGAGGGCTGCAAACAGGAGTGCAGCGGCTCAGGCTGACCTTTCCATCAACGCCACCGCTCTTCCAACGGCGCATGCGGCGTGCGGAGCGACCCCGCCTCCCCGGGGCAGCTGTGCCTCAGGCACTGGGGCTCCTCTCTCTCTCCCAGGACATGGTGGGCTCCAGGGCTCCGTGGGGTGACGCTGTCCCTCGCTCTGTCCCCCCGCCTTGGCGCGGTGCTGCTCCAGCGCCAGGCGCTGCCCCCAGCACGCCGAGCAGGGCACTGAGGCTGCTCTGCAGCACGGGCACGTCCTCTGAGCAGCTTGGAGAGGCTGGGTCCCGGTTCCCTGTGCTGCCTGACGCTGCTGGGAGCTATTCCAGAGGGATTCATTATCCTGGTGACACGGGGTACAACCAGGCCTGCTCATGTCCAGCCGTGGTGCTGAACGGGGTTGCTTTGCTTCCCTCTTCCCATCTCCTCCCTCCTCTCCAGCGTGAAGCTACCAGTGAAAGCTGAGACCAGAATCCCTCTTTGCCAGGCTTCTATAGGCAGTTGTTTCCATCATCTTTGTTTATGTAGATTGAAGCTCCTTTTAGACTCTGAGGGCTTGTCAGGAGATGGGGTGAGGCTGAGTGTATCTCTCCCAAAATACCTCAGACCCCCTGGTACCTTCCATCCTCCTTCCCTAATCACGCGTTCTGAGTCCTCCCCATGAGCTTCCTGATGCTCCAGGAAACTTCTAAGCACTTATGCATTCTAGTCATGCTACAGCCACATGCCTTCCCAATATTTAGTAACCCATGTTTCCTCTAGTGGGAAGTGGAGAAAGGAATCACAGGATCATCAAGATTGGAAGAGACCTGGAGGATCTCTGTCAATAAGGATGGGTCTCCTGACTGTGGGGGATTTCACTTGGGTTAGAGTGTGTCTTCCCCTTCAGTCTCTTCTGTGCAGGTGTTTTGTCCTATGACCAAATTCTATCCTGAAGTTATTAAAAACGCCCTAAGTTGTGATACATGGAGATATATATATATATGTATAGTAATTTATAATGGCATCTTAGCAGCCTAGGAAGTGAGTAGTTCACTTTTGTGGCAATGTTTTTGCCTGAGTGGAGTGGGAGTTTTTACTGACATGTGCTAAAGTCCTCCTGCCCTTCAGCTGATGATGGTTTAAATTAAAACCACTTTCTTTAGGAGCATGTCAGAGGAATTTGTTTTGAAAAGCTGTTTGCTTTCTGAAGTTCATGTGCACATATGTTTTTCTCTTTATGATCTTAGGTTTCAGTGGTGTTCAAACCCCATTTTTCAAAACTGAGTTATTTAGAAGGCTAAGTGAGATTATTGAGTGAGTCTCTTCACTGTCTGTGGAGAAAAGGCAACAGAGTTTATACCCCCCACAGCTTTGTCTTCTCTTTATTGCCTTTGCCCTGTTAACTTTCTAAGGACATTTTTTGAGCTGAAAGCTCAGAAAAATAGATAGAAATGGTTAGAAAGCTGTCATGGTCTTTTGTAAGCTTTGTAAGATTATCCAGATGTGTAAGAGGTTGGTGTAAACCAAGGCTCCAGTAGTTTTGAAAATGAGAAGCTCTCCATGCATGCAGCTCCTAGAAACCTGATCCATCAGTTCTTTGTGGGTTTGCGAGCATCTGGAGCGATTCCCTAATTTTGCAGGAGCCTTGGTGTGCAGCTGGGGGCTGACCGCTTCCTGTCCGTGTGCCTCGTCCCCTCCCTCGTGGGACACACCGGGAACAGTGATCCGAGGGGGCCGTGTGAGCGCAGCTCTGGTTCAGAATGCTCTCTGCACAGAGCTGATCGTGCCTGGGGGCAGCGGGAGGCCCTGCGCAGCCTTTGGAAGTTCCTTTCGAGCCCATCGAGGCTCCGCGGGCTCAGAGCGAGTGGGCTCGTTTCGCGTGGGAGTTCAGCTGAGTGCCGATGGAAGCCGTGGCCGTGTTTTTCCTCCCCAGGCTGGCATTTTGTTCGGTTTCTCCCGTTCCCCTGCTTAGTCATCTGTGCTCTCGGCTCCCCGCTCCGCTCCCGGCGTGGTGCGCGTCGCCGCGAGCCTTCGCCCCGGCCACCGGAGCCGTGTCCGCAAAGAGCTCCTGCCGGGGCCCCGCCGCCTCTCGGGGCCCCGGCACGCGGCCCTGGGGTCTCTCAGGTGCTCACAGGCCGTACTTTTGTCTCTGGTGGTCAGAAACGACCACGAGTGGACTTGGCTTTGCGCGTGAGCGATGGTGTTGGAGAGAGGAGAGGAATTCCCGCAGCGTTTACGTGCTGGGGGAAAATGCCCTTGGAGCAGAGTGTTCCTCCTGTGTATCCACGTGTGTGTTTGTGGCCTGTTGCCTGGGCAATCACCTGGCTCGTGGTGCCAGGTTTGGAGTTCCCTGCTGAAGTGGCTGCTGGTGGCCCCTTGCCCTGGGGCAGCCTGGCACCACCAGAGCTTCCCGAGGAGCCACTCCAGGAGCCCTCTCCTTTCTGGGAACGTGGCTCTACGAGTCTGCTGCTGTTTGGCTTTTCTGAGAGCGCAGGAAATATTTTAAGATGTTTTTGGAGTGTGGCTTTTCTTTTCCCTGTGTCCCCAGTCTAAGAAAATTCCCGTGTTTGGGATATCGTTGCATTTCCATAGCACTGCAGGAGCATGAGGTCTGTAGAGAAGTGTTCGGTGGTCATCTTCTGCTGGGGCAAAGCTTTTTGAAGGGATTATCTTTGCATTGCTTTTGGAGGGCGTTCTGCAGTCTGGTGTGTTGTCACATCCACCATTCCTGATCATCAGCTTCATTTTCCTCCAGATCCTTTCCCCTAGACATCTCCATTTTTTGCTATATTTAAAACTATTCCTTACAGCTCATATATTTTTAAAAAAATCTTTCCCTAGATGTTTTGGCTCCTGGTGCAAACTCCAAATGAGGAATTTTAAATAACTTGATTTCACTTCCCTGCATTTTATGCATAACTTTCATCATTTGCAGTTGCACTGAAAGTGTAAATACTCTCCTGTAAAACATGAAATAGTCCCAAATGTTCTCAGTGTGCTTGGGTTTAAAATAGCTTTAGGTGATACAAAGAATGATGAGTTTATGGTTGTTTTTCCCTTGGCTGGGATAGGTCTGGGTCGGAAGAGCATCTGCTGTTGGGAACTGAGGAAGGGAGACGATTGTGTGGTACCCCAGGCTTTGCTGCTTTGCTCGGGCTGTACCATGGAGCTTCTTGCACTCCTCTCTTTGCAAAGCCCAAGTGTGCCTTTAATGCCATATGTTTGTTTATCTCTCTGTATTCCTTTAAAATACAGCTGTGACCTGTTTAAAATAGAAATCCAACCCGAAGCCCAGAAGGGAATTACAACAGTGGCAGGTAATTTGGTTTTAATGTGTGATGAGAGGTAAGATGTAGGTTCTCAGGGGCCAGGAGTTATGTAGATTGTTGGTGTAAGAAGACAGAGGACAGCTCAGATGAAGGTGGGAGGACAGACACTGATGTGGGAGAGAAGGGACCATCAGCTGTAATATTTACACCCAATTACCCAGGGAGGGCTTTGTAATTATTTGTGTTCTCTGGAGCATTCTGCAGCATATTCCTGCCATATGTGTTTAGTTGCCAGAAGTTTGTATACATTTTCTGCCTTTCATTCCAAACAATGCAACATTTATTACAAGTTTCATGAGTTGTTGTTTCAAGAGGGGAAAAAAAAAAACTGCACAAAGCTGTGCTCTGGCACTGTACCACGACCAGTGTGTGCCATGTGTGTCAAACAGGAGGGTAAAAAATGGTGTGTGAACCAAAGCACTGCATGGTTGTCTTAAAAACCATGGAAATCTCTTCCTAAGGGCTCTTCCTGATGCCTTAGGGTGGTTGATGACGTGGCCTTTAACCCTTAACCCCTCCCTGCACCACACAGAGGAAATCAGGCTCCTGTTTGTAAAGTGCACGTCGTGATGGGGACTTTGGAGGCCTGGTGAGAAATTGCTGTGTTTGCAGCCCTACAAACAACAGGCAGGAAAACTCTGCTGGACAGAATGATGGATCCATGAGGAGCCACTGCAGTGCCCTGGCATTGTTTTCCATGCTCACCTTTTTTTTTTTTTCCGCTTTCCCTGGAATTACTTTTGCTTGATTGTTGCAATTGATTGCAATTGTGAGAGCTAATTTTAGTGCATAAATTTGGTACTGGAAGCCTGCCAAGTGTTTGTGTAATGGAGGAGAACAACTGCACAGGATTTGGTGTGGGGTGTGCTTGTCTTCCTTTCTCCAACCAAACACCAGCATCCGTTCCATGGGCTGATATATATTTATATATAGGCAATATTTGTATATAGCAGGTTTGTTCCCAGAAGAAAATGCAGCCTCCTGTGAGAACAGCAGAGCAATTTGCAGACCTGTGATGAGCTCTAAGAACAAACTGATTTTATGGCCAGTGATAAAGTGATCATTGCCTTGGTTTTAAGGCAAATAACCAACCCAGCCGAGTTCACTTTTAAACTCTGCATGCTGGAACAGAGGGTAAATAGTGTTGTTCCAGCCCTGAGAGACAAATCCAGGACGTTCAGCTGATGAAGCTGAAGAGCAGCACACAGGTCTATAGATCTGGGCTCTTGGAAAATGTCACAGCCCGGTCCAATTTCCATGGGGTTCGATGTCAGGACTTGCAAGGAAGGGAGGTTGAGTTGCCACAGGATAAAAGTCAAAGATTTATTTCTGAGTGAAATATTGACTCAGGAATAAATTTCCTTTCTACATCCACATTTTCATATATCCAGGATCCAGGATACGGTGAAGTTGGGCTGTTCTGTAGAGCTTTCCTCCTTTTCCACCTGCATTTGGCCAGAGAGGAACAAGAAATTTGAAGGGGTAACGAGGATGTGAGGAATGCAGTGGTGGTGCTTAAGGCTTTTTGGGACAATTTTTATATGGATTGAAAATGGATACTAAAAAGAAAAGCTCATCTAATAGATTATTTTTTGTACTGAAATGATGGGCTCACTTGTGAGACGAGGTACCAGAACTCCCTGGAACTGGTGTTATCTTTCTCCCACAGGTTTTTGGTGTCTCCTCTCACTTGGTTTTTTTCCTGTCATTCCAGTTGTGATTTATCTTCTGTGCTTGTTTAGAAACAAGTTCCACTGTTGAGCTGCCATTGTACAAACACTTGTCCTGGTTATCCCTCCAGAGTTACTCACAGATATAAGTTCTGGCAAAGCCAGGGACAAGGATGTTGATAGGTGGAGGATCCACCTTCTTGAAATATCAATTTGCTTTTTTGTGTTGTTTTGGGGCTTTTTTAGTTCAGCTTGGTGCCATATGGGTTTTACTTAAGGACATGGTTTGTCCCTGCAAAAGCATCTTTGAAAAGGATGGAACAGTTTAAATATGTTCAAGAGAATTAATTAAAATGCCTTTCAATTGAAAGGGAATGAGAGCTTTATTTTTTTCCCAAAATAAAGCTCCAGCCTGGTGAAACATTTTGTATCAGTTACCAAAGGAGCTTCAGTACATCCCTCTGAAACAAGGGATGAGCCAACTGCATCTGCGAGGTGTGGGAGTGACATTTCACATCCCACTGACAGTCTCATTGTCAAACCAAACATCATCTCTCTCTTGCTGGGCCTAACTGAAAGCTCCCCACGTTCCAGGGGCAGAATTGCTCCTTTGGAAAACGCCTGTGGAAGGCACGGACACCTTTGGGCCGGGAGCAGGCTGCCAAATACAATTAAATATTAAATCTAAATAGCCTGTCTCCAGAAATCAGCCCTCCTTCCCCTGGCAGAGAGCACTGGGGAAAGCAGGAGGTACTTTTTGAGCAGTGAGGACTTTTGCTGGTGGTTTCTCCATCCCATTTTTGCAGGTGCTGCAGCAATAGCGTGTTACACCGTGGGGATGTCACTCAGCCTCGGGCAGGCACAATTATCCCCTTCCTTGCGGGAGGATTTCCAGAGGTAGAGCGCTAGAAGGAGACCTTCGGTGTCCTGTCTGGATTGTGATTGATCTGAGAAGTGAAATGTCACGACAGAGGGGACCGAGCTGTGAGACCTCTCTGCTGTGCTGCCAAGTGAGCAGCGCTTCCAGCTCCAGCCTGGATTGTTTTGTTTACAAGGAGCTGACAGAATGGTAGAATTGTGTAGGTTAGAAGAGCTCTCTGGTCCCACCTCCCTCTCAGAAAGCACTTAGCAGCATTTTTGTGTGTGTGTATGTGTATAAACAGAGATCTGTGCAGATTGGCACCTTCCTGGGCGCTGCTGTGCGTGTTCTCGGGGGGTGTTTGCCACAGGGGATGTGCTCAGCCCTGGAACAGCTCCGGTCTCACAGCCCTGCCACAAGGAAAGCAGTCACTGCACTGGAATGAGTGTCTTGGCGGAAAGAGGTGCAAGGAGCGAGTGTGAGGGAAGAGAGGCTGGGCAGGCGCTGATAAAGCAGCCCTGGGATGGAGCCGACGGCGCAAGCGAGGGCCAGGGCTGGGGACAGGACCAGGAGGCAAAAGCAGCGGTAATGAAAGGGAAGCAGCACATCAGAGAGGCTGACTGGAAGGCAGAGCTGGGAAGGGAAGCAGAGGGGAGGATTCCCTCTCGGGTGTGTTTGATGCGCCCCTGCTGCGCCGTGTCCGGCAGCTCCCGGGAGAGGGGCTGTGCCCGGGGGAGCCTGCTGAGCCAGGGCACAGCTCTGCGAGGGGCTGCTGCCCTGCAGAGCTGCCTGCGGAACAGGGACCCAGGGCAAAGACCCCAGTCCGGGGTTTCCATGGGGAAAGGCCACAGGTGAGACGAGGAGTGTGTCCACAGTCGCTGGTGTCTGCATCGGGTGTAAGTTCTGTTTTACGTAAAAACACTCAGCACACACTCAGTGGCCATTTTTTAATTTTCCCTGCAGAAACTCTTACATGTCCCTGAACTTTGCAGCGTTTGGATGCCACAATGCAGTGGGGAGAGGGCACAGGGATCAGAGCTGCCTGGAGGAGAGGACAAAGCCGGGCTTGTTGGCTGGTGGGAATGGGCCGGATGGAAGAGGGAGGGAGGGAGTGTGAGGAACGGATGTTGGAAGTGGCGGGTCAGGGGTGAGGGGCTGCAGCAGCCACACCTCGGGGTCTGGCCGTGGGACAGAGCAAAACAGCACAGCCAGAGGGGTTCAGGGTGCTGCAAGGGCGGGGAGAAGGTGCATCCCAGAGGAAACAGCTGGTATCATTCCCAGGCATCTTGGAGGGTTTTTTTCCTTGTAGGGTGACGTTGTGAGTAAAACTCTGGCTTTGTTGCTGAGAACGGCTCCTTGAGGGGTTGGATGCTGTGCTCCCAAGGTGAGGTGGGGTGTTTGCCTTAGAGGCTGCTGGGGAAAACAGGAGAAACTCTTGTGAGCAGCTTTGGTGGTGCTGGTGGAGCCTGGCTGGGGCTGCCTGTGACCTGCTCGCTGTTTCTTGTGGCATAATTTCCAGAAAAGAAAAAACCGTGACATCCTTGAGAATCTGGGTGATTTCTTTTTCTTTTTAATTACTTTTTAATGGTCCAGAACTGAGTTGCTGTGGGTCTGGGCAGCTTGATTTTACTCAAACGTTGGTGCAGCCATTTGTCCCAATCCTTCCTTTCCTTTCCATGTACATCCCAATGGTGCTCCTTGAGTGCAGCTGCTGCAAGATGAGTCCAGAGCCTCTGCAAGTGCCACTGTTGCCCTAATATTTATTTCTTGAAAGCGTTGCCTGCTCCGTGGGCTGTCCCAGGCTTTCTGGGAGCAGGAAGCCAGGCTGATGTTCCCACGGAGATAGAAGTGTCTGGCTGGCAAGGACAGCCGGGGCTCGAGCTTGCTCACGGTGAGTAAAGCATGAGTTGACAAGGCTGTGTCAGAGGTGTGATGTGAGGAAAAGTGGGATGAGGTAAGAGACAAGTGTTGGGCAAGAGCACAGGGGAGGCACCACAGGGAGAGAGGTACCTGGCAGGTGCATGGGAACACAGCCTTAAAACTGGGTGTCAGTGTTAGATGCAGGAGATGGTGATCCAAGAAACACACACGTATCTCCTGGAGGACAGGCCTGTGGGAACAGTGCTCTTGGAATAAATGAGGCAGAAGTGGTTTAGCTCTAATTTATTTTATTTTTTTATGCAAGAGGTGGGTGTGTTGCTGAGACACGGAGGAAGCTCGGTGGTGGCTCAATTTGCTGACAAAAGCAGGGAGATAGAGCAGGGCACAGGAGGGGCCAGGGGCACCTGCCTTGTGGAGTTTGGGGGGATCAGAGGTAGAAGAGAATGGGATGATCCCCCCTGCCAGCAGCGAAGTATTCCAGGGTGGATCTACCCTCCCACCCCAGCCACAGGCTTTAGGGCAAGTCCCTGAGATAGAGGGTGGGGTTTTCCACCCATGCACGTGTCTGTCTTTTCTCCTCCTTTTGTCCTTTGGCATCTCTGCTCTCGGGATCTCTGCTCTGCATGGGCTCTTTGCCTTTTGGCTTGTCAGCCCTGTCACCTCTGAAGCCATTGTGATGCTTGGGAGCGTGACAGGGCCTCCCCCTCCCTGTGCTCCTGGAAGGGACCCCTTGGTGGGGCAGCTTGTGTTTTTGGGAGCATGGCTTACAGTGGGATGCTGGGGAGATGGGATATCCAGCCATTCCCACTGCATCCAGAGGGGGCCTGGCGAGCACTGAGGGAGCCGGGCAGCGCAGTGCAGCTACGTGACCTTTTTTCCCAGATTTGCAGCAAAGATAGGAAAAGCATTTGGATATGACCTGTTTATAGCCCGAGATAATTTCTGCCCTGGCAAACACAGGAAGAGATAAAGCAATGGAGAGCTAAGAGCTAAATCTCTCCTGTACCAATGCTGGGAGCATATGTAATAGGATTGTTGAATTGGAGTTACATGTTTTCCAGGATAAGTACTGCCTGATGATACCATGCAGCCATTCTTAACTCAGAAAAAGGGCTGGGGATTTACAGCAGTTGTTGGGGATGCTGGGGTTTCCCTGCGAGCTTCCAGAACAGCAAAAGGAAGAAAAGGCTTTTGTAGATAAGACAAAACAGATCCCTAAGAAGGCTGGAGCTCCTGGGGGGAGCAAACATCAGTGCTCTGACCTCAGGGTAGTCAGGTTTTCTCACACAAAATACAAACTCTTTGTAGATCTTCTAGCTGAACTTCCATCAGTTTACATGGGAAAATTGAATTTTTTTTAGCAAAGCTTTGATTTGTTTTTCTGTGCGCCTTTCAAGAGATGCATTAAAAACTGTGCACATCTGACCTCTGTTAAACACATTATCGAAGCTACAGTTTTAAGCAAACTAAGCTTGGGAGATGTCAGAGCTGAGCTTGTCTGCCTAATCTGGGCTTGCTCTCGTTCCCTGTGAGGGTTCGGTGTTTAATTACAGGACCCCTCCTGCCCTGCCTGCGGCACGGTTGGTTCCAGGCAGTGCTGAGGGCAGTGGGCTGCCCCCAACCCTGGTTTGCTCCAAGAGGGACTCAAGGATGGGGAAGAAGAGCAGGTTGTTTGTTGCTCTGCAGTTTGGGAAGCCTGGGGTCCGCTTCTCCTGGGGAGTTGCTGGGCTGGGAGAAGGATCGGGGCACCCGTGGCAGCCGCCGGCGCTCGGTGCTGGCGTCCTGGCAGAGCCGTCTGTGCTGAGCATGGGGTGGTGGAACCTCCGTGGAGCTGCTGCATCCCCAGCCTGGATCCGGGCCAGCACAGCCTCTCCCCGGGGCTTTCCACACCCCTCCGGAGGTGGTGGGAAGGGGGAAGCTCCCGGCCCAGCCCGGCCCTGCCCTGGGTATCAGCGCAGATTTAATCGCGGCGCAGCGACAGCTCTGCCCAGCTTTGGGACTCGTGCCAGCAGGAATTAAGACTTCCAGGCTGATCTCCATATCCTTCGCAGGATAAAATTTCCCAGAAGTGTTGCTAATCTGCGTCTGGTCCAGCCTGAGCTCCCTATGGACACAGTTCCTCTGCTGCCAAGCCCTCCTTGCCCCACAAGGTGTGTGGGACCTTGTTCCTGTGTTCAGCTGAGCTTCTGTCTGATTCCAGGGAAAGCATCTCCTTCCCGAAAACCCAGCTCTGCTGAGGCAAAGCAACAACCAGCACGAGGAATAGACTGGTTTGGGTTGGAAGGGACCTTAAAGCTCATCTCATTCCCTGCCACGAGCAGGGACACCTTCCATAGACCAGGTTGCTCCAAGCCCCGTCCAACCTGGCTGCTTGGACAATTTCTCTGTATTTCTCTCAGCCTACCTGTCCCTGCTCTCTTCCTCTGTAGGCCTCCTTTTTGTGTTTGAGTTTTTCCAGGAGCTCCTTGTTCATCCCCACAGATCTCCTGGAGTTTTCACCTGCCTTCCTCCTTGGAGGAGGTAAGCCTTGAGTATTAACCAGGTTTCATGGGCTCTTCTGTCCAGGGCTTTATCCTGTGGGACTGTACTAAGCAGATCTCTGAGAAAATGACTACATCCAGGTTTTTTGTACTTTTTGATGAAAATCCCCTTTTTCTGGTTGTGCCTTATCTGCGACATCCTGGAGCTGCATTTTACCCGCTGTAAAAAACCAGGGAGCTGCTGGTATTTCTGTGCGTGGGTTGCCGGGAGAGGGAAGGTGTAGCTGTGCGTCTGTGGCCCCAAATCCCTGCTGGGTGAACTGATGTCCCTGCAGGGTGGGTGGTTGGTGGAACCCATGCTGGGGTTGGTGGATCCTTGTGCAGGAAGTTTTTGTCCCAGAGCTGCCGCTTGGGGCTCAGTGGGACTGGGGTCGTTCGCTCTGCGTGGGGCAGTGCTGTGGGACTGGGGCAGTTTGCTCTTGGCAGCTCCCTCCTCTCTTTCCCAGCTCGTTGGCCGTGGCTGCTGGATTGTCAGCGAGCAAAAGCCCATTCCCGTGGAATTAGGGACGGATCAAACAGCGGCAGGCGCTCGGCTGGGCGACTGTTCAGAGAGCAGGTGTTTCCTCCCGGGGTTGAAGTTACCAAATTCAGCAGGACGTTTCAACTTGGTGCATTTTCAATTCCCTGATCCCCAAGAACAAAGTCATTTTCGCAGCTTTCAGGCTGACATCTGCTCGCAAGGATTACGTGCGTTCCTGGAGCGGCGGGCACGGATTTTCTTTGTGGAAAGGGATATCTGGGAGAGAGTATTAAGGCCCGGTACAAGTTCCTGCCCTGGAATGGAAATTGCTTTGCAGGTTTGGAGCGAGGCATGTTGGAGCTTGCTGATTTCTTTGGCAGATGTCTGCTGATGTTACATCATCCCCAGCCCTCGGAGCTGCCGGGGCTTGGAAGGGCTCGGTGCGTTGTGGTGGGCTGGGGGGCCACGGGAAGCTCCGCTCTTCCCTCTCTCCTGGTGTGGGGAAACAACCATTTTCAGTAAGGAGCCATCAGCAAGCTCTGCCTCCCACAAATCCGTGTCCTGAGGAGATGGGAAGCACCGGCCAGGGAGAAGAGCCATAGGAAGTCTCCACTGGATGATGCTCAGGGAGTTGTCAATCCACTCATGTTTCCGATCTCTGAGCAGCGTGTGGGATGATATTTGCTGGGGATAAGTGACCTTTTACTACTTCAGTTGTGCAGGCATGTTAGAGATTTATGTATTAAATACATTCTGTTTTGCTACCTTAATCCTCTGCCAGGGCTTCCAGGTTATTGTTCTGTGAGATCCAGACTAACCCCGAGCGTAATTTTGCTGAGAGCGTGCAACTGGGAGCCAAGCTTTTCATAAAACTCTGGATCAATAGCAGTGCTACAATTAACTAAACCCGAGTCCTGTGGAAAGAGTTGCTTTAGAACAAGCCAATGCTGCCTGCAGCCCTCAGTGCCTGCAGCTGACCGAGTGCAGAGCGAAGGGAACCCAACTTAATTGGCTTTTGTGGCTCTGGCAAGATAGAAACAGCATCAGACATTGAGAAGCAATTAGGATTTGAATGATTCCCCTCCCTGCATCAACAGGTCGAGGTGGTGTCGGTGACAAAAGCCTGGCTGCTGCAGTTGGGCCGAGGTGTGTTGCAGAGGGGCAGGAGGTGAGCACCAGCTCTGTGTATCTGGATGCTCCAAGCTGACCTGTTCATCTTTCTTTTCCATTCCAGGAGCTACGTGGGACAGCCAATGTTTCCCTCCTGTCCTCTTCCCTGCTGTGACAGCCTCCTGTGAGTAAGGACCGGGGTGGTTTTGGTGAAGGTGTATGTGCAGCTCCTGCCCGCCCTCCTCCTGCTCTGCTCACTGCCCCTTCCCTTCTCCATCCTGGGCAGAGCCTGCAGAGCAGGACGAGTGGTCTCTTAGGAATAAAAACGTTAAGGCTTCATTGAGATGCACAGTGCAATGTTTATATGAGAAACCATGTCAGCAGCTGCATGTTTTATCCAAGCATGTTCAGGAATGTTTATAGAAACATGGCAGCGCTAAATCTGGACAGTTGGTCACTAATCTTTGCAAAGATACAAAACTGATTAAGTCAAAAGATTCCCCTGAGGCTCCCTGTAAGTTGCAGTGTGAGTGTGACCCAGGCTTTTAAAGGCTCCTCTCCGACCCTGGTTGCTCCCCACACTTCCTCTGTGTGGTCACTCCAGGCTGCTGCCAGCTGGCCCATTTGTCCTCTCTGGGGTTGTGCTGCTTCTCGGTTTTGACCTCTCAAAGACACAGGCAAATCTGTGGCTTATGCAAATCTTTGAATTTGCAGCCAGCCTGAAGTGGGAAGGAGAAATACAGGGAGTTTAAACTGCAGAGGGAGGAGATTCTGTTCTTTAGTGCCTCACTATTGACCACAGACCCCACTGTGCCCATAAATGAGTCTGAGTCTTCTTGCCTGTTGTGTTTGAGGTTTTCCTGCCTCTGTGTTGCCTTCTACCCTTGTTTCAGACATCAGGTTCTGGTGTGTTTGCAGCTAGACAAATACAATCTGTTTTTCTGTTCCAGGGTAAGTTTTTTTTCCAGCCCAGTGGTTTTGTAGTGTGGTGCCTTGTCAGAGACAAAAACAGGACAGAAAAACATAATTTAAAAAGAAGTCAGCATTGTAAAGAAAGGAGAATGAGACCAGAAGGTTGATATATCATCAAACTGGACGTGCCAGGGTGTGAACATGTGGCAGGGCAGCCAATTAACAGAAAATGATAGTGAAATTGGGGGATGTTTGCCCAGAGTGAGAGCACGTGTGGTTTACAATGGATAATGAAATGTTATGGTTTTTATGTCTAATATGTTAATTCTGCCAGGGCAGTAATCCCGAGGTTCCAATCTACATTTCTGTTGGAAAGAGATGCACAGGCATTTATTGAGGACATAGTGCCTTTAAGACAAAATAACAGAAAACTGGGAGAGGTTTCCACTCTCTCTTCCCTTCTGTCCCGCTCTGTTGTATCAAATATTGACTCATACCAGAAGGGTTGCTGCCCTGGAGCCTATTGCTTCTTCCGTGGCAAACACAGAAGTTAATTCCCTTTTTCTTTTAATTTTGGGAGAGGAATACCATGTGTGATGTTTTCATGCTTGTGTGTGGCTTGGGTTTTGTTAAGAGCAAGTCTTGAGCCCTTGTCGGTGCACAGTGAGCAGTTCAGGGAGCCAAAATGGCCAGGAAATAAAACTGGGGTTTTCTGGAGAGTGAGGAAGAGGAGGCATCTCCCTGGAGAGTCTCTGGATGGTTTGTGCTGCAGGATCCCCTGATGGGAAGAGTGCAGGAGACCTGAGGCCTTCTGTGCCTTTTATTCTGCTTTTTTAGGGATCTCTCTGGGACTTGGCTGATGTGGGAGGCTCTGTCTTTGGTTCTTATTGAAACGGGAGAGGAGTTTGATGCTCACGCCCTCTGTGCTGGCCTGGCCTCAGCTCGAGGGAGCTCCGCTGGGCTCTGCAGAGCCCCGAACTGCGGAACGTGGTTATTGGGGTTTGAGGAGTTCCCTTATCTCCTCAGTGTGGCTGCAGTGGGGGAAGGGGGCCAAGTTATAAAAGTCGTTTCTCCAAGTGACCAAGCCCAGCATTCTTGACGTGCTTCAGCACACAATCCCCCACTTCTGCTTTCTGCTTTTGGGCAACTAGTGCTTCTGATGAAACCGAGCTGTTTTGTCGCTCTGCAGAGTATTTTTGTGTTCTCCCTGCCTATTTGTTGCCATTTTAATACCTCTCCACCACTATATCCCATGCAGTGTGTGTTAATCATGTCTGTGTGCGTGTGTGTGGGGAATAGAATAAGGGGAAAATAACTTTGGTCCCAGACTTATGCAGAGGAGGATCTGCTCTGATATCCTGGTATCTCTCCGAGCTGCTTAGAGCTGGAACAGTGACAGCAGGCAGCACTGGAGTCCACCTCCCAAATGTTGTGTTTAATCCCAAATCAGGCTTTAGCCTTCGAGTCACAGACAAATACTGAAAAGCCTCATAAGAAGTAGGAGGAACGGGCAGGACTTTAAAAAAAAAAAAAGTACAAATGAGGAAAAGTAATCAGCATTTCTGGAACTATTATGATTTTCAGAACGCCAGGCTTTTGCCAGTAAAAGGGACCGGGTCTCTGCCCTTGAGCTTGCTTAAGCAGTTAATCTGTGTATGAACTCTTAGTCTTAGGGATCACTCAGAGAAATTCTGAATCTCTGAGCCTTCAGTGGCACATTTGTGCAAGTGGAAAGGCAGGGTCACGTAGCAGTGGCATTAGAAGCTGGCGGCTCAGGGCAGACCCTAAAGCAGCTCTTCCAGAGGTGAGTGTGTGACCCCTGGATGCACACACTGCCTGTCAGCGTTGCTGCTGCTGTGCAAACATCCAGGAACGGGATCACAGGAGCAGGGCTGGGGTTTCAGGGCCACAACCCGGGTATTCTTTGCCTGCTTTGTCCGTAACGAGCTGTGACTTCCTCCGAAAAGAGTTTGGAACAAGATTTTGAGGCTCTATTTTTTTAAAATGTGCTGGTACCAAAAGATATCCAAACAGTTCTGACTGCAGTTTAGAGAAGACACTTGCAGTTGCTTTGTGCTTTTGTCCTGTGCTTGTTCTGCCCCTCCTCTCCTTGTCCTGCTGGCCATGGAAAAGAGCCATCGTTTAAAGGTGTTCCCTGGTGGTGCTTCTCAGTTCCTGCCATTCCATGAACCATGGGGAGGCTGCAGGGCAGTGGCTCATCTCCTCTTGATGTGGAGTCCTGTCCTCTGTGGCAGGCATGGGTGTCCTGGGCGTTGGATAATTGTTTGGGCAGTGCCCCTGAGCTTGGGTCAGGGTGTCACTCAGGAGGGAAGGGACATGTGGAGTTCTTCAGGCCAGTCCCTGCCCAAAGCAGGATCAGCTCTGGGACCAAACCAGGCTCCAGGCAGGCCTTGAAAACCTCCAAGGACAGAGCCTGCACAATCTCTCCTGAAAACATAATCCCACTTCCCTTTTTGCCTTGAGCATCTTCATGGTGGAGATCTCTGTGTATCCCAACTGCCCTGCCAGAGATTCCCTGTGTCCCACTGAAATATGGTGCACCTAGACTTGGCCTGGGCACCACCACCACTGTGGATTCTGACAGAGGCCACAGAGGGCTTCAAACCATGCTTTGAATGAAAGGTTTGTTCCTGGTGAGGAGCACAGCACTGGCAAACAGATATATGGAAATATTATGTGGGATGTTGTGTCATGGCTGTGACTGAGGGGAGGATAAATAGGAACAGTTGAAAACCAGCATTTACTTTGTATAAAGCTGTGTTGGTCTTTCAATTAAATAACTGGATGAGAGTTTTTAAAAGTGAAAAAGACCCCCCAAGGCAGCTTAGAACGAGTTAATTGCAAAGGAGAAGCAGGGAAGGCACAAAGAGGTAGAGCAGAGAGATGTGTGGTCAGTCCAGTTGTGCCAGCGCTGTGTGCCAGCTGTAGTGGTTATAACCCTGACTCATCCTGTGACAGGCAGTGCTGTGGCCCTCTGGGCAGGACCTGAAGCTCACCTTGGAGGGCTCTGGCTCAGGCTGTGAGTGAGGGGTCAGGGCCCCCGAGAGAGGTGTTAATGGTGTGGTTCCCGTGCCGTGCGCTGGTCCGGGGAGGTTGAAACCGGGTCAGGGCTTCTTTTCATTGAGGTGACATTGAGGGGAGGTTTGTTGGTTTTTTTGGTTTTTTTTTAACCATCTGGCTGCAATAGAAGAAATAAATTGGAGCTTGTTTTCTAAAAATGAGAACATGTGCAGTCAACCAGCATCTTTTATTTTTATGCAGCACATCTAAAATAGACGCGAGTGTGCCTCTCTCGGAGCGTGCATCCGGCACACGCTGCTGCTCCTGTGCCTTCCTGCTCCCTCCCCTGCCTTCCCTGCTCCCACCACTTGTTAGGGAGCTGTTGAGGGAGTGACTGGGGCTTGGATGTGCCAGTCAGCCCCACACGGCAGCGGAAGGTGGCAGTGACACAAGGGGGGGGTGTGGGTGGCTGTGGTGCTGCTCTGGTCCCTTCTCTGCTGGGTGAAGGAGGGAGCAAGGACACTTGTGGCAGCCCTCCTGCCCTGGTGGAAGGTGGAATTGGATGCCCAGGAAGCGCTGTCTGGACAGAGGGGTCGCTGGCAGGGTGATTCCTGCTGTGTCCCTGGGGCTGGCAGGCACTCATGGTCCGTGCTTGGAGCCGTGTGCTCGGCTTGCTCAGTCTGGAAAGGAGCAGTTGCTCAGAGTGGTGTCCTTTGGATCTGCTGGGAGTGGAGAGCATTTCCTCTCCCAGTTCCTGCCTCCAGCCCATGAAGAATCATGGGATCACAGAGTCATTTAGGTTGAGATCATTGAGTCCAAGCTGTGCCCAATCCCCACCTTGTCCCCATCCCAGAGCGCTGAGCACCATGTCCAGGAATTCCTTGGACACCTCCAGGGATGGGGACTCCAACACCTCCCTGGGCAGCGCCTTCCAATGCTTCGAACCTGACCCTCCTCTGGCACAGCTTGAGGCTGTTCCCACTCATCCTGTCCCTGTTCCCTGGGACCAGAGCCCGACACCCCCTGGCTGCTCCCTCCTGTCAGGGAGTTGTGGAGAGCCAGAAGGTCCCCCCTGAGCCTCCTGTTCCCTCTTTCTTTTTGATGTCCCTTCCCTGTGTTGGGGCAGCTCTGCCAGGGCAGGAGAACAATCTGCCCAAACTGTTTTTTCCATCAGGGCCATGCAGGAGGTGGGGATAATACTTGCCTTGCAGGGGCATTGTGAAAGTTAATTTGCTAATTATTTACAAAGCACATCAGAGTGCTGCCTCAATTCTACACAGCGTTATGATAGCATCTAATTAGTAATTCCTTATGATGCTTCATTTCTGCCATAAATACTGGCCTAGTGTAGGGACAGCCCTGCCTGTGCTTGTCATCCCAGTGCCTCAGAGGGAATGAACAAGCTGGATTTGGTTTGTAAATGGTCCCTGTTCCCCTCTCCTCCTCCTATGCCACTTCACCCCCAAACCCATTGTCCCCTTTGGTGAGCTGCTGCCTGGCTGGTGTGCATCGATGGGTCACTGCTTGGGGAGAACTCATCCCTTCCATGGAAATCTCAGCCTTCTGGCAAAACTCCTTGCTTTTCCCAGGCTTTCCATCCTTCCGTGCCCTTGCTGGGCTGGGGCAGGTGAGGGGTGACAGGCAGGAAAGGAGGAGCTGCCGTGGGAAGATCTCTGCCCTCCCTCTCTGTGGGATCTGGACCAAGAGCTGGGATAACGGGGTACAAGATTTTCTCTCTGAGCTCTTCTCTCCCTTTCCCTCTGTCTGTGCATCCCATATTGTGCTGTTCTGCTCCATGGCATGTGTGCAGCATCTTGTCTTCACTTTGGCCAGCGTGGGTATGAGATTTCATTCCGTGGTTGTGTTGTTTTCTCTTCTCAAAATAAGTAACGCTCAGAGACCTTTGCTGCCCGTCACACGGTGCTGGTTTTACTCAGCTCTGAGTGGCTTTGGGCGCTTCCGAGGGTGTCAATATCCTGTGTGTTTAATGCTTCAGTGCAGTGAGTCCAAAAGCTTGTGATACCTATTTTTAGCATTGAAGAGTTTTGACAGCTCCAGTAAACCTACGTTACCCATCACTTGACAGCGTCGTCACCAGCGTGCGGCTTGTCACTCTCGCTGGGAGCTGATTTTTCCGAGGAAATTAAAACTATTGGCAGGGATGTGGTGGAAGCGTGTCAGAACGCAGCATGAAAATGACAGCAGCTACCGCCTGGTTTCAGAGAAATGAGAGGAGGTGTTTGCATTAGAGGGCTTGAATAAAACGTTCCTCCTTGAGCCTTCCCATGGAAAAGGGGAACGGTCCCTGTGCTGTCCCTGTGCCACACGGCCCTCGTGGTGTGGGCTTGTGCAGTGGGGTGTCACTGCCACACCCACGGCCCCGCTCAGGGGGAGCTGGCTTGGAGCCTCCAGCACAGGTAGATGGTGTCGGGCACCCCATAAAACCCCCCTGGTGCTGGGGAGTGCAGAGCTTGGGGTGACTTTGGATCCGTGTGTGTGTCCAGAAGAGCTCCCCCAGTGCAGGTGTTCTTTTGTTCAGGGTTTTTGTATAGATACTAATCCTATATACACAGAGGTGTGTGTTTTACCTGTGCACACCTGGATGGTCCCAGGGGAGAGAGAAGCAGCCCTGCCTTTCCCGTGAGGTTCCACACACCGAGTGATGAGACAGCCCCAAGGCTGCCAGAGCTCCAGGAGCGTTTGGACAACGCTCTCAGGGATGCACGGGGTGGGATTGTTGGACTGGATGATTCTCGTGGGTCCCTTCCAGCTCAGGATGTTCTGTGAGTGTCTGCAAGCAGAGTGCCCACGTCGGTGTGAGAGCTGCCAGCCACAAGCAGCACCATGAAATGCAACCCTTAAATTTTAGCTTGTGCTTGGGCCAGAGGTGGTTCCTGCCTCTTGTCGTTTGTCTTGGTTTTGCAGGCAAAGGTGCTGGCTCCTTGCCAGCATCCACTCCCTGGAGCTCATTAGGAACCTTTTTCAGCTACCCTTGTATCGAAACAACAGGGATCAGCTTTCCCAGGAGCTGATATATCTGCTGACCTCTCCAAAGGGAAAAAACCCTCCTGTAATTCATTACCTGACTTTTGTAGAGGCTGAAAGGGAACTATTTGTGACTGAACAATACTTGCCTTTCACAGCTCCCTTCCTAATCCCAAATAGAAACATGAGGCTGAGAAAATCTTTCTGATGGCAGGGAGTATGGATACATTCAACCCAGTATAATTTTTCATGGCATTAATGTTCTGTAATTGCCAGGGGTTGGCTTGCAGGTTTTTATTGGGCAAAGTGAAGGCAGGCAGTGTTAAACATCAATTTGAGGGGGTACAAATGATTCTGATGGTTTCCCGTCAGTGCCCTCTTGTGAGCTGCTGCATCACAGAGATCCAGTCTGAATGCTGAGGTTTAAAGAAAAAATAATGCAAACTAAGTCAGCTTTCTTCTTCAGTTTATGATTGAGTACGAGATGGCTCGAGTCAAACTGTCCCCACGTACACAGGGACAACCCTTTGCTCCTGCCAGAGGCGTGAGGCTGCACAGGCACACGGTGCTGCTCCCAAGGGAGGGGGATTGCTGGGGTGAAAACCAGTGCAGGGCTTGACCACATCCTCCATGGGGAACTTTGAAGGCCAGGCCATGTTTGTAGAGCTGCAGCTTTTCCAGGATTATGCAGAAAAGGACAGCAATGTCCCAGTGACTTGTCCCCGGTGCCTTTGAGTGCCGCCAGCTTCGTCTGTGCTTATGGGATGTTTGGAGAAGCACCGAGCTGGGGTTGGACATCAGCACCCTGGTGTTCCCCTGGGCTTGTTCCTGGCAGGTGATTAGTGGCTGGTGGGCCCCAGGTCATGTCCTGAAACAAGCTTGATCACAGTAGGGGATAATCACCTCAGGAACTCCTTGCGGAAAGAGTCGGGTGGCTCCGGTTGTCTGGATGGTGGAGACAGAACGCTCCTCTGAGGCCACCTCTGTGTGCAGGTGAAAAATAAGACAGATACAATCATGAATTTTTGAAGCACCTTGGCTTTGTAAAGTAAGCCTTAGTTAAGGAGATACGGTCTGCAGAGCCCTGTGGCAGATGCTCCTCGTATCTCACCTTCCTGCTGTGCTCCGTGAGTCACTGTGCTGAAGTGACTCCCTTTTTCCTGCCCCAAGTGCTAATCCATTGTTAAAATGATATTAACTCCTGTGTGTTAATTAGCAGGTGTGCCAGGGTGTGAGAGGCCCGGGATGTTAATTAGGTTTGATAAACACACCTTTATGCAGGATGCAGACTTGGATTGTGTCTGGTGGGACTCCCTCCCTTCCTTTCACCACAGAGAAGTGCTGTGTTATGGGACCTTTCTCCTCTGGGCTCTGTGGTGGGATCTCCACGTCTCAGCTTGATATTTGGGAGAGCCTCTGGACTCCCTGGAAGGTTCATAGAATATCTTGAGTTGAATGGGACCCACAAGGATCATCCGGCTCCTGGCCCTGCACAGACACCCCAACAATCCCATCCTGTGCATCCCTGGGAGCATTGTCCCAACACTCCTGGAGCTCTGTCAGCCTTGGGGCTGTGACCATTCCCTGGGGAGCCTGTTCACCCTCTGGGGGAAGAATCTTTTCCTGATATCCGTCATAAACTCCTCCAGACACAGCTCCAGCCATTCCCTGGGTGCTGTCGCTGCTCACAGGGAGCAGAGAGTGGAGCTGCAGACCCCGGTGAGGTCTGATGGTCTCCTCCAGGCTGGTGGGATTTATCCTGCCGACACTGGAAGGAAAAGAGGCTTTTCCTAGTGGTATCACCTTTACTGTGCTGAGGAGGGGAGGGTCATTTCGTGCCCAGCTGCAGGGGTGGCTGATGGCCACTTCTTGATGCTCCTGGAGGCGATGTCGCCTGCAGCCGCGCGGCTCCGGAGCTGGGCTGGCTGTCTCCATCCCGCTGCGGGCAGGATCGGCCGGGTTGTCTCAGAACAGGTTTTGGCGGTTCTTGGCTGCTGGCTCGGCGCAGGAGAGCGCTGCTGTTTACACGGGCTGGCTCGCGCCCTCGGAGGGAGCCCACATCAAAAGGGTGGATCCCGGTGTGTCAGCCGGGCCGGCTGCCGGGCCAGGCCTGGAAATGCCTGTTCTCCCGCAGCGCGGGCGGGAGCCGACACGCCGGGCACTGCCCCACGGGGATCCTGGCCCGTGGCTGCTCCACACCTTCCCCACACAGCCAGGGCCTCCTGCTCCTGCCACCATGGGCACTGCTGGGTCACTCGCCCCAGCCAAGGAAACATCTCCTTTCTCAGGAGGAGGGTGGGTTGGATCCTACACAACTCAGGAAAGGCTTCCCTTGCCTCTTCCTCTGTGCTTCTGTCTCCAAATGTCAGGCTTGCTGTTTACTGCTGGCTGGTTTTTGTTCCAGAGCTGTGGGTCACGATGGAAGAAGTCACTGCTTCTCTTTTACACGTCTGCACTGAACCTTCTCACTCCCTGCAACTTCCAGACAGGAGGGTGCAGCCAGGGGGAAGTCAGGCTCTGTTCCCAGGGAACAAGGGACAGGATGAGAGGAAATGGCCTCAAGCTGCACCACGGGAGGTTCAGGTTGGACATCAGAAGGAATTTCTTCATGGAAAGGGTGATTAAGTATTGGAATGGGCTGCCCAAGGTGGTGGTGGAGTCCGTGTCCCTGGAGGTGTCCAAGGAACAACTGGACGTGGCACTCGGTGCTCTGGGCTGGATGACAGGGTGAGGATTGGCCACAGGTTGAACTCGATGATTTTGGAGGTCTTTTCCAACTAAGTGATTCTGGGATTTAAAACCCACCAGTGGCCCCACCAAGTTGGGACTCACTGCCCTGGTTGTCTGAAGCTTTCTCCAAGCAGCTCTTACAGCGAGGGGAGCACACGTAGCTCATGCTTTCCTGGGAGTTCTGGCCATGCCAAGGATTTGCTATGGCTAGCAGGAAGAGATGCCCCAAACTGCTGTGGCAGAGTGCCAGTGGATGTGGTGCTGGTGGCAGAAGGGTGGTGCTGTCCTTTACCCCGAAAATGGCTCCAGACAATCGCTGCTGATCTGTCATAGTAAGCACCCGTCCCTCCTGTGGAGTGTGGAAATGGGATTGCTGTGCCTGTGGGAGCTGGTGTGTGCCCTCCTGTGTGTAGGTACAGACTCCATCGCTCCGGTGGAGCGATCCCGTTGTGATGGGAGTGATGCCAGCTGGGCAGTGCCCGAGCTCTGACCTGTCCCAGCGGGCCGGAGGTGGCCGTGCCCGAGTGGACCCAAGGCAGGCGGCAGCAGCAGCAGCCCCCGTCGCCCTCTGAGTCACTCGTGGCTCGCCAAACCTGCTCACCCTGCTCGGGGTTCGCAGGTTCCCAGCGCTGAGAACTCCTCTGCCGTTTGTTTGTCCCGCAAATAGGAGCTGTTGGTTGGCTCCTTCGGGGCTTTAAGTCACCATAATGCTGAGGATTGATGTTGAGTGCTCTCCAGTCCCAGCAGTGTGTCTGATCCCATCCCTCCTTCAGCCCTGTTTGCTGTGGAGGTGTCTGGTGCTCATGGGGTGTGGCTGCGGTCACCGGGGACCTTGTGCTGAGCGTGGGCGGATCTGTCAGATGGAAACGTCTGAGGCTGCCAGTGCTGAGATGAGAAGTTAAACCCAAGGTGGTGTTTGAAGTGGGCTCAAACTCACTGCTCACACCAGTTCCTGGTCACGGGGGGTGTCGGGGTGACTGTGCCATGCCAAATTTATACTCTGATATCTCGTCCCTGTCCCAAAATAGAACCACCTCCTCCCTCGCTCTGCCCCGGCACCCGCAGCACCCGGGCGTGGGGAGCCCCGCAGCCTCGCTCCAGCTGTTAAATCCTTGGATTTAACACAGCAGCATGTCCAGAACTGGGCTCCTGCACATACCTTAGTCATTTTATTCTGTTCTTTTCCTCGTGGTTTTGTCCTTTTCCCAACTCATGGTCACTGCAGAGGGTGGGACTGCAAGGGTTTGGTTATTGCTCAATACTTGGTATTTGTGAAGTATCACACAGAGTTCTAAATGTTAATTTGTTAATTAATTTGATTTCTGTTTTTAAAGAGTATTTACTGTGTTGTGTGCTTCATTTCCAGAGCAGTTTCATACCTGTTTTTCTTCTCCCTTGTAAGTGGTGCAGAGGCAAGGTGGGGGAAGTTGAGGGATGAACACAGATGGTTTGGGTATTGTGCTGGTATTTCTTATTTATAGCAACCATTAGCCAGCCCTGGTCTGGAGGATGCTGCTGCTCAAATCTTAATCCAGAGACATTATTGTGGAAGTAGTGAATTAAGTAAAACCAGATCTATGAGTAATTTTTAATTCCCTGGAGTTCCTGATCCTGGAAACCCTTCTGCACCTGTGGGCAGCTTGGTGGGAGTTGCTGGTGAGTTTTGAACGCGTGTCCTCTCCAGAAGCACCATCCAGATATGTATCCAGGGAAACCCTGGGGGTCGTGGGGGAGTTGAGGGCAGCAGAAGATGGTGCAGAGTAGGTCAGAATGTTTTCTTTTCTGTCTGGCTGGGGGTTGCTCCCTGCAAACACGGCGGAATCCCAAGGACCGTGCGTGGGGAAGGGACTGTGGAGCTGGTGCGCTCGGAGAGCAGGAGGAAATCTCCTGTGTGGGCTGGCTGGGGATTTAGTTCTTGGCTCCTCTTGCAGGGCTGGTGAGTTAAAGTCACCCCGGAGGGATGTCCTTAGGAATTCAGATTTCAGGAGCCAGCGGGGTTGAGTGGCAGCTCGTCCAAAGCCTGTGACGGGAGGAATTAATCAGGAGAGGGAGGGAGGAAGAGAAGGAGGGAGGGAGGAAGGGAGGGATGGCAAAACCCCAAACCTTCAAACACACCCAATTGACCCATCTCATCTCAGCGTGAAACTTAGCAAGTTACACCCACTGTGAAGCAGAAGGGGAATGAAACGCCGGCGCTTCCTCCTCTGTGCGAGCGGCGGCCGGGGCTCGGGAGGCTCACCGGGCAGAGATGTTTGTGCTGCTGATGATGAGCGGTAAGAGCCTGGCGGGCGGCAGGAGCTCTGCCTGCTGGGTGCGCGCCGGGAGCGGGAGCAGCTGGGGCTGGGGTGAAGCTGGGAAATGCGTTTGGGGGTGTAGAGCCGTCGTGCTGTCTGACGCTGTCTGTCCGGGAAGCCCGTGAGGCTTTCCTCTCCCGAGTCCCGTCTTGCCCCGGTGTGGATAGAGGTGTTGCTTGCCCCGAGTTGCATTTAGTTGGGTCGCCAAGTGCTGTTTGCTTTTCCGGGGATTGCTCTGCTCGCCCGGGCTCACTGCAGGCTCCGAGGGCTCAAACTGATTGAATGGGAGCTGGGGACTTTGTAGCGAAATTCCCTAAGAGGGAAAATGTAGTATCGTGTTACTGACGAGAGATGTTCCCTTCTCCAGCTGTCTGGCTTTATTTGCCGTAATTACAGGTTGCCATGCTCTTTAATTGTTGAAAATGAGCCCCGTGAAAGGTTTCAACTTGAATCCGGCTCTGTTGGGTCTCTGCGAGGTGGGAAGAGCTGGAGGCTGTGAAGGGCAGTGCTGCTCAGTGAGGGGGGAAGGCTGGGCTGGGGGGTCTCACGCTTCCCAAAGATCTGGGAGCACTGCGGAGCACTGGGGGAGCCTCCTCCTTATCGAGCTGCTCATTTTCCTCCTGGTTCCTTCTGCGATGGCTTATCAAGTTATTTAATATCCCAGTTGCTATCTTTGAATCTAAATTGCCTAATTCTTGGGTTGGTGACAGGAAATGTGAGCGCAGAGCCCTGGCTCTGCAATTACTGTGACTAAGCATCGGGGCTCATCGTCCCCCGGCAGCAGCGCTGTGTCCCGACCCCGCGCTCCGGGGGACGGGCTCCCCATCCTCTTCCCGCTCCCCGCCCTGACCTGCTGTCCTCGGGGCTGCTGTGGGAATGCCAGGTATGGCTCCTGCTTCCTGAGGGCCGGGGGCTTGCCTTCCCACGGGCAGGGTTCAGCCCTGACTCAGAGCAACCCATCAGCCATGAGTAATCCTCCGGGGCAGAGGCAAGGGATAATGCGTACCTTTTTTTGGGAATTAAGTCACTCTGGAGCAGTTGGAAATGTGCTTTCAGAGTTTTGTTTCTTACACCAGAGCCGAGCTGGCTGTTGATTCCTTGGATGGTGTTTTAATATTGCAGGAGGGATTTACATTTCCACACGTGATCAGTGCTGTGGAACGAAGCGAGCAGGTTTGGTGGGTGTCTCTGGGCTGTGCCTGTTTCTCCCCATCCTTTCAGAGTTAAAAGTGATCCGTGCACTATGGAAAAGGTGTGGAAAATTGCTGTGCTGAACATGGCACATGGAGCTGAGGGAGCAGGTGCTGAAACGTGGCTGGGTATGCTTCCTGGGGAACTTGTTCTTTAAAGGGTGCCTGTGTTTTCTAACTTGTTTTGAGGCAGAAACACTTCATTTTTCCAAAATGCCTGTTTGAAAAAAATCTGTCAAACCACAGATTTGCATCATTTAAAGCGTTTGCTTAAGCTTAATGCTTTTGCTCTGGGAAATCGGCGGTAGGATTCCTGCTGGAATTGGTGTCGAGGAGAGGCATTGATTTTCAGTGGCAGAGAGTCTATTAGACATCAGTGTTTGGAGCAGACTCGTTTATCTTTAAATGAAGTCACACACTGTGTCTTGAGTTGTAGGTAATGGTTTTTTGGAAATGAACCCCCAGGAAAATACAGCTATTTCCAGATTATTACAGAATGCTTGGGCATCCTCCTGCTGGAAGCCAGGGCAGGAGGACGAGGGGACAGAAATGGGAGCTCCCTGCTTGGGACAACAGGTTGGTTTGGGTCTAAACCGTGACCTCACCGTGTGCATCAAGGCCCTGTGGTGCAGGGCAGCAGCGAGACCTCATTGCTTCCCCTTTGGCTCTGATGAGTTACCCAGAGTTGGTCTTCTCTCACGTTGTAAGGATTATTAACCCAAAAAGTTAAAGGGTCTTTGGTAGGGGGTAAGAAAAGGCCTCTAGAATAAAAGACCAGCTTCTAAATAATTAATTGTAAAGAAAAATCCAGTGCAAAAGTAACAGTGGTGTAGAATCTTTACAAGAATTCCTCAAGAACGAGGACGAGTCTCTACTGATGTGTCTTCTCTGGTATTACTTCGCCAAACTGGCGACTGTGCGGAGCATTCCGGGGAGTTTTATGGCCCAGTAATCCATTGCTGGATGAGGGGAATACATTATTTATAGATTCGAGTGTTTTAACATGCTCGCATGGGGTTGTTTAAGGAGGTCAGAATGCAGAGCGGTGGCAATGGGATTAGCCCAGCTGTGCCACAAGCAGGGGGTGAAACGGGAAGCGAGCACGGAGATATTGATGTTTTTGTAGTGCCTCACAAGGCAGAAGTCGCATAAGATTTGGGGCTTTCTAGAATGAGAATGTAGTTTTTATTGGTTGTGACATCTCCCGTTCTAAGTGAGCTGGAAGCAAACACGAACATCCTTTCCCTGGCTCGGCAGACTCGCTCCCGGCGGCTTGTCTGCCTTCCCGGCAGGAGGGAGTCAGAGCACTTGAGGAAGGGGGAGCATTGTGAGAACTCCCAAGCCCTCCCTCCTTGCAGGGGCAGCTGTTGTGGTGTTCCACGTGTGGAGCCTGGCTGCATGTCCCAGAAGCACAGCCTGAGAGGCGGTGCTGCGGCCGCAGACAGGTACTTGATTCACTGCAGAGTGCTTTTAGTGTAATTTCTTTTTGAGACTTCCAATTAGCCCTTGCAGCAGGGTTAGGATGTGATGTTCTCAGGCAGCTTGAAAAGGCCTCGTAAATGAATGATCCAGGCAGGGTAAGGGGTTCCCATCAGGTGGGATGTGCATCCTCAGACCTGCAGGCTGAGCCCAGGGAAAGGTCTGGTAGCTCTGGCCTTGGGAAAGGGGGTCTGCTCCTGGTTTGCCTCAGGAATCTCCATGGTCTCGCTGCTGCCAGCATCCAGAGCAGTTCCCACTCTGCTCTCTGCCTTTGGTCTTCCCAGCAGTGAGCTGTGGGGTGTGAGTCTGGAGGTTGGGAAACCAGCAGTGGTTCAACTCTGGCGCTTTCTCGTAGTGTCTGGACAGATGTTCCATGGTTGGACTTGATGGTTGTAGAGGTCTTTTCCAACTTTAACAATTGTATGATCCATGGGGTAATTAAGAGCTCAAACTCCTGGTGATGTTAACAGAGTTTAACAAGTGGCCAAGCAGTCACTGGGCTGCAGGAGCTGTGTGCCTGTTGTTAGGAGGAGCATGGAAAATGTGCTGTGGTGCCACTTCCCCAAGACTGGTATGGGGTAAATTGTGTTGCCTTGCATTTCCTGGGTGCCCTGAGTTACAGGGAATGAGCAGCACCTCTGGAAGCTGATTTGGGCCTGACCACAAATGACCCTGCACACGCACATCCTGCTGTAAGGGCATGAGTGTCCCTGCAGTGGCCAGCAGGGACATTGCCAAAGGATCAGCCACATGGACACAGGAATGTGTGGAAGTCACAATGCGAGCATAAGGGGAGAGAGGTGGTACCAGTGGGCAGCCATGGGGTTGGGAACAGTTGTGTTTATTTCTGAAGCGGCAGAAACATTGATTTTCTTCTGAAAGCTGCTCTGAGTTCTATTTCTGTTTTCCAAACAATGTGGAAGCGGTGGGCTCAGTTTCTCATATGAGAAGTGCAAGAGAATGTGTCACTTGTTGGGAGGATGTGACATGGGATAATAAGTGCAGAACCAGCTGTGGAGTAGCAGTGTCTTTATGAAACAGGTGTTTTTCCTGTGTGTGCAGGGAAATGTCCCTTTCAGGTGGTGCTGGAGCTGTTGGGGACCCCTCCAAGGATGAGGCTCCCTGAAGTTGGGCAGGGTAGGGCACCAGCAAGTCAGAGCTGCAGCTGCTGCAGGAATTGGGGAAGTTGCCAGACTTTTTCTGTAGCATTTTATCCAAAACCAGAAAGTGGGTTTTGGGTGTGTAAAATAGCAGAAGTTGGAGGCAAAAGGGAAGCGTGTAGGTTTTGCATGAACACCTTCCTCCACCGTTTTTGGGAGATGCACAGAGCCCCTCCCGTCAGGATCTCCCTCCATGCCTTACATTGCCTCGTGGCTGCTGAAATACCCTCACAGCAGCTTGGCTTCACCACTCGTGTTGGAAACTGCTGGAACACTCAGAAACCCCGATGTGCTGACTTCCCCCGGCGAGCAAACAGCCCTCTGTGGTCCCAGTCAGGTCCCTCTGCCGAGGGAAAACAAAGAACCTTCTGCTGTCTGCTTCCCAGCTGGAATTGCCTCGCTGTTCATTTGCATTCACCTGGGTGGGGAAGGTGCATTCAGTGTGCCCCAGGCCCTCAGACAGTGAAACGGAGACAAAGACTCGCCATTGCGCAAGGACACTGCTGGGAAGGGAGCTGGGAAATGCTGGGTGCAGCCACCTCGCAGAGGCACAGAATCTTTTAGCTTGGAAAAGATCCCTGGGATCAAGCTGTGACTGATCCCCACCGTCACAGCCCAGAGCACTGAGTCCAGGCATTCCTTGGACACCTTCAGGGATGGGGACTCCATGTAGTGCCTTGGTTTTGCAGGAACACCGGCACAACCTGGAAGACCCAAAGCAGAGGTTGTGCCCGATCCTGCTGGCTTTCCCACTGCTCCTCAGCTGTGGACAGGCCACTCTCTTCCCTTTGCCAGTCCCTTCCCACCTCTCCTGGCCCTCTGCAGAGACTGGAGCGCCGGGTGCTCCAGGATTCCGGGGGTGTGTGTGATTGTTCAGGGATGTTGCAGGTTTGGGCAGAGGATCAAAGTGGGGACTGACAGCCTTTGTCAGGCACCCCATGCCTTTTGCTGTAGGTGATGTGTCACACATGCCAGAGGTTGTTTTGGTGAAAAACGACTGATGTGCTTTTTTTAGCAGTAGAAGGAGCCTTTTTTTTTTCCCCTTTTGCAACAATGAAAATCTGGTGGTTTTTTTCCCTGAAGTGGGAGGAAAGTTGCATTTTTTGTTGACTCTCATGGCCCCCCCCCATGGTGAGTTAGGGGGTGCTGCTGTAAGAGGTGAGAGGTGGGCAGCAGCAGGCACCAGAAACACACACAGCCAGGGGGTGAGACTCGAGGCAGAATCCAGAACTCAATTCAGTTGGAAGTTGCAGGATAAAATTCATGACAATAAAAAGCCGGTGGGAGTCGCTTCCTAGCTGATTTTTTTTTTTATTTAAATTAATCTTAATGCTTGAGTAACATCTGGATGATTGCTTGGTAATCTTTTTCTAGGAAGCACTTTTGTGTGTGTGTGTACTTTGTTGTGCGGTGATAAATCACTGTAATTTACCAGCCTGGTTTTTAAAAATTTGGGAAGTCATACTGTGTGATGCATTCCTTGGAGCTGTCATTCCTGGAGGCACCTGGATGAACACATGACATTTCAGCTCTTGTTTACTGCTTCAAACAGGTCTTTATGCTTGACATGGTTACCTGAGCGTACCTTCAAGTTTGGAGTTTGTGGAGGTTTTCTTAAAGGGAAACTAAAAGAAATGGGAGATTTTTGAAGAGGAATAAGATGCAGCCAGTTGTTTGGAGCCACCTGGAATTGGTAAATTGGTATAAATGTCCAGAGCTCCACTGAGGACCCGTTGGGAATATCCCTGGGAGCCCCTGGTCACGGGCTGTCCTTTCCCCCTCGGCTCAGCCAGTGCCTCTCTCCTGAAATGTGCCCTCCAGCCTTTGTGCAGCAGGGGCTGAGGCAGGAGAAGGGCAGAGTTGCACATCCCTGTAGCTGCTCCAGCAGCCCAGCCTGGCTTGCCAAACAGCGTGAAGCAATGCAGGGAATGAGCAGTGCCTGTCTGGGGCCATGAGAAAACTGCAGTGCTCTTGGTTTGTGCTTCTGGCCAAGTGGAAGGAAAGAATCCAAGGCTTTTTTGGGAGTGTGGCTTTGAGAGTAAAGCTGTCTGCAGGGCTCAGGCTGCTGGAGCTGCATCTTTGGGAGAAAGGGGATGGATTATTTAGAAACGGAGGCATTGCAGGGAAGGGCTTCACAGCTAAGGGAGAAACCTCATGTTTCCAAGTACCTTACATCTGTCCTCACTGGGACCTCTTCATCCAGGAAGAGATGTTTGGTAGGGGAGTAGGGAGGGGCTGGCAGTGAACAGGGTAAAGATTTGGGCAGGATGGAGCTGGAGGTCAGACAGAGAGAACTGGGGGTTGGTCTCTCTGCAGGGACTGGAACCTGCTGCAGGGACTGGAATCTCATCATGCATTGCTTAGTTCTCCTGGAAAGCAGGAGGCTGACCCATTTAAGCCTGCTGAAAACCTGGCTGCACTGTCAGATGCCATGGGCTGGTTCCCCCAAAGTGCGCTGTGAGGGGAGACCCACAGCTTCCTCCTGAGGGGCAGCTCCAGTCTCTGCTCTGGTGACCAGGGACAGACCCGAGGGAACGGCTGGAACTGTGTCTGGAGGGGTTTATGATGGATATCAGGAAAAGGTTCTTCCCCCAGAGGGTGGTGGGCACTGAACAGGCTCTCCAAGGGAGCTCAGTGCTCAGGGATGCACAGGGTGGGATTGTTGGGATGCCTCTGCAGGACCAGGAGCTGGACTTTGATGATGCTTGTGGGTCCCTTCCAGCTCAGGATATTCCATAGTTCTATGATTCTATGAGGTGCCACGGGAAATGGGAGCTGGGGCTGCCCTGCTGCCAGGGGCAGGGCAGAGCTTCCCCCACCAGCAATTAATAGCTGGCAGTGCAATAATTGCCAGTCCCAAGTCTGTGATGACAGGGAAAACAGGCCAGCTTTGTGTGAGCCCCTGGGCCCGGGATCACATATCCTGGTGTGACTGTGGAGCTCTGGTTTCAGCCCATGCCGGAGCTCTCGGATCCATCTGCAGGATAAATCCAGCAGGGCCCTTGATCAGCTCCCGAGGTGGTCGGGCTGGATGGTGTTTCCCAAGGATCATCCTGTGTTGGGAATGGCTGCCCAGCCCACGTTCCCCCAGCGGGTTTAGGAGGAGCACAGCTCACCTGGCATTCACACAAGATTGCAGATATTCAGCTCTTGCAGAGCAATCTTGAACCTGCTCATCAGAGTGTGCATCTCACTTGAAGCCACTCCAGCTGTGCAGAGCTATTTCTGTACATGAGTCTTTTGAAATTTTAATGCTCTTTTTGCTCGTTGAACCCCAAAATGAATCACTTAAGGGAGCAGTGTCAGATTTTCCAAACCTCTGCCTACCTGTTGCTTCCACTGACTTTTCTGTAACCTGCTTTGGGCTTAGATTATTCATGGAGGAAGTAAAACACATCCAAGAGAGGACGGGTTGCTCTCAGGAATGTGGTGGGATTGCTGGGGTGTCCTGTGCAGGGTCAGGAGTTGGACTCGATGGTCCTCGTGGGGCCCTTCCAGCTGAGGATATTCTGTGGGTTTATGATTTGAGGTTTTGGCAGGACATAACACTGCTGGGGAGGAATCGAGGACCGGAATGTTTTCAGCAGGTATACAAAATTACCCTTTAACAAATTCTCTTTAAAAATAAAACCTGTTTTTGAATACAGGAAGATGAAGCCATGTAGGGGTTGTGTTCCTCGCAGAGCTCCTGATTCATTGCGTAAATGGCAGTGCAGTGCCTCGCCTGGCTGCCGTGAGCGGCGGGGTGTGAGTCACGCCAGGCTTGCAGCTCCCCGGCGGCTCCTGCGTCTCGCAGCCCCGCTCGCACCACGCGTGGGGCCCTGGGCTTCTCAGCAAAATCCTCCAGAGGTCTCAGGAATTGATACTTTCATGTGGAAGCCTCTCCAACCCCTTTTTCAGCTCCTCGCTCAAAGGGCTTTCAAAAGCCCGGAGTTCTCAAGCTCCTGGAGCTCACTGAGGCTCCCAGCTGGAGCTCTTGGGAGGCTGGAAATGAAAATCAGTTTTTATTGCTCAAGCTGGACCAAATTTCACATGTAGAGTCCCTGCTAGTGAAATTGACAGGGCAATAAGAGGATTATCTTTGTCCAGCTTCTCTTTTTGAACCTAGTAGAGGAATGCCGGAGGCCAAGGATTCTTATTCCATGATGCCTGACCTACAATTTATGGCACTATTATCCCAAAGTAATTGAGTGGGTCCCACAAGTCTGTATATCAGCTGAATTCTGGAGGTGCTTATGACTCCCTTCACTTCATTTTAGAGGCCTTTTCTGTGCCAATTGAGCAAAGTGACATTGTGCTGATGAAGTTACACCCCATTGAGCACAGCCCCTGCTGTCTAAGGAGGTTTTTGTCACCACCATGTCCCAGCACGAGCACCTCACCTGGATGAAGGGATGATCTTGCAGGTCCCTTCCAACCCAAACCATTCTGTCATTTATTCTGGCTTTATTTCAGTGACACAGGAAAGGAGTTTCTCCATCTGTGAAAGGGGATTTGAGACACGGAGATTGCAGGTACTTGCCTGTGAATCCCTGGAATGAAGTTGACGAGTGGAGCCCTAATCTAGTACCTTCTGTGTAAGACAAAGCTTTTGCTGAAGCTTCCCCACTGAATGAACCACTCAAGCTGTCAGGCAGCTGGGGGGCTGCATGCTGGAATTCTTGAACAGAATCCTCTAGAATTTAAAAACTTGGGGAATAAAAGGGGCCCCCAGCATTGAATACCCATGCCCTTCTCTGGTAAACATCCCCCCCGGTCCGAGCTGGGTGTTCTCCGAAAATCCTGTTGAATGCGTGAAACGAGCGGCAGCAGCGAGCGCGGGGAGAGCAGCAGGGCCACGGGCACACCCCGTGTGGGTCCTGCAGGGAGTTCCATCCGCTAACACCAGCACGGGGGCCTTCCCCCGGGCCAGCTCCGTGCCAGCCGGGCTTTATCCGGCGGTTCGGAGCGGGGTCTGGAATGCCACCTGTTGGCGCGAGCTGCGTCGCTGGGAGCCGGGCGCGGGAGGGCTGGGCTGGCTGGTGCTCCCCTGCCCCGGTGTGATTGTCTCAGTAGCTGCACCCCAGAGCTGTTGTTTGATTTCCATTGTGACACGGGCATAGTGCTCAAAGGATTACGTGCAAATGTGTGCGAGGAGCTGACCCCTGAGAGCGGGAGCCTTGTGCCTGGGCTGGGTTATTGTGATTTCTTACAGGAATTGAGTGGGGGTTTTGCTAAATGACCATTTGAGCCTCAGCTTCTCACAGCCTGGTGCAGATAACCGTATTCTGTGCCTGTCCCTGTTACCAGGGAGGTGAATGCACGTTGGGCTTCTTTTTATTAAGAGAATGTTGAAAATATTCTAAATATAAATCTTTGTTAGTCCAATGCAAGACCATTTTAATTTAAAATAAGCAAATATTTCAGCGGGACTTCCGTAATGATTATTAGTTTTTAATTATTTCTGGCATTTTTTCTGATTAAAATTGGAATTATTACTCTTCTAGTTTTAATTTTATTTACTGGCTTGGCATGTAGCATTGCTCCTGGTTTCTTCCATGAAAGGCACTGTAATCTTGGAAAAGCTGGATGGTTGTTGCATTGATGCTTCTTCACCCGAATGGATTGGGAAAATATTGGTATCATTTTGTCATCTTAAGGCTGGTCTAGGTAACAACACATTAATTGTTGTTGTTTAAGCATCAGGTTAGTTTGCGTGACATCAATCAAAACTTCATTGTCAGTCTAGTCCAGGATGTCAATATTTGGTCTCACATCAGCTAAATTAAAATTTATGGTTGGCTGCCATAATAGTAAATGGGATTTATTCTGATTTATTCTTCTCTGTGTGCAAATTCCAGCCCATTTTGGTGCTCATAACCTGTTGTGCATCATCTTTTGCTGACTACATCCCTAAAAATTGTTCCAGCAGAGGTGTGCAAGGTGTGATATCTCGTCTGTAAGAATTTATCAGCCTGTTAAAACTGGCACAGCAAGGGAATCAACAAAATTAACAGCATTTTTTTTTATTTTATTTTATATTGGTGTTAAGAAGTGTGTTCATTGCTGTTATTTAATGCTTACCTTCAGTACAGGCTAAGTTGGGAAGCATGTACAGTGGGACACGTTATTTATCTGCTCACAGCATGTGGCATTCTCCTGAATATTCCCCCAAACTCCTTCATGAATTAATTGGGCAAAATCACCCCCAGCAGATAAATAATTCTTTTCTGTGTCATGCGCATGGGTCGTGTTTAAGTGGCGCACACTGCAGGAAAACCTCCAAACTGTGCTCCTGTGGGATGAGCAGCTCATAATTCAGTTTAGTCTGGAGTCACCGGCTGGCAGGTTGGACTGGGAGCTGTCCTCCTGTCTCCATTAATCTTCATCTGGAAATTCCCTGGGAAAAACGGGAGCTGGGGGATCTTCAGTGCCAATAGGTGAACTCACAGCCCTTGCTTCTTATTGATCCCTGCTCCAGGCTGCTCGCTTGAGTTATGGGCTAATTCTGTCTGGAATTCTGCATAATTTTTTAATCTTGGTTTGTTTGATAAAGTTGCCTGTCGGGGCGGTGTGGGAAGCAGTGACCTCGGCAGGGCCCTGCGGAACTCCAGTCACGGGAGTGCCGGGATGGAAACGTCCCTGGAGTCTGGGGGGAGCCGGTTCCCGTTCCAGCAGGGCTCAGCTCTGCCCTGGCCTCACATCATGACATTCCAATATCTTCCTTCTGAGTGTACAGCAGATTTCTGGGGAAGAAAAGATGGATTCTGGAAATCTTGCATAAACAAATTGCACTTGGCAGGCGGGATGCTGCTGTGCTGTTCCCGGCTTGTTAAGAGTTCCAGTAAAACGGGCTCTCTGATACAGAAATATCCCACAATATCTCCTGGGTCAGGAGAAACTGCAGCCAAAGCAGGGCTGTGCCTTCTCCCTTTGAAGCACCATCCTGCCTGTGTTTGCATTCTCTGCAGTTTTCCTGATGTATCGACAAAGAAATGTCAGGGTAAGTTTCCTGGAAACAAAGGAGTGAATGAATGAAGTCTTTTTCTCTCTTAGTCCTGAAACTGGTTATGGGCCTTTTTTTTTTTCCCCTAAGCCTGTTAGGTTGGGCTTTAAAGAGCAAACCCCAAACCCCAGACAATGCAGTAAAGCCAAAAGCCTGGAGCAGGTGTTGCCCACTTGTTCAAACAAGTCCAGGACTCGTTTCCTTTTCAGAACGCGGTTGGAAGTCAGGCCTTAAGGAGGAAAACTGAAATGGAACTATTGAACATAAACTCACAGAGTCCGTCCTGTGCCCCAAAATTGTGTATTTGTGTGCAGTGCTGTGAGGAGAGCGGGTTATTAACCCTGCTGAGCCCCTGGGAGCAGGGACACATCCTGCACTAAACCTTCCCAGAGTTCTCCCAGCCTTTTTGTTTGTTGGGAGGATTAACTGCAATCCCTTTCCCTTCCCTTCCCTTCCCTTCCCTGTGGATGCCCCATCCCTGCAAGTGTCCAAGGCCAGGTTGGACAGGGGAAGCACGTTCAGCCAGTGCTTGCTGCATCTCCTGTGTACACAAACACTTGTTCTTCCTAATTTCACCCCCATGTCCAGATCCCATCGGGGCGTGTTTCCTCAGCCTGTTCTGCCAGTGGGGCTGGAAGTTGTTTCCCTTGAAAAGTCCGAGGTGCCCATTGTGTGAAATGTTTCACAAGTCACGCTGGGCTGGGAAGAGAACGTGGTGGGGCAGAGCCTGCAAGCTGGAGCAGAGAGGTGCCCTGCCAGGTGATTATACATTCCTTTTCATGGCTTGTTTGGGTTTTTTTAGGAGGCAGAGAATAAGTTGAGGCATGTTGAAGCCTGTGTGAGGAGCGATAATGGAGTGCTTCCCTCCTTTCCCACAGCTGGGCGTAGGGAGGACGTGCCAGACCTCGGTGCCTGGCTCCTTGTGCTCGCAGCCCTGTCCCGTGGGGGTGCTGGCAGGGGAGAGGGGTGAGGTGGTCGAGGGGCCTCTTCCCCTCCCCCGTGGCACACACGGTGTGGTACCCACGCCCCTGTGCCCCCCTCAGCACAGTGCTTGCTGCTGATCCCTCTTCCCACCCCATCCAGGGAACGAGGTGTGTGCCAAGAGCCACCCTGTCCCCCCTGTCCCGCTGCCTGGTGGGGTCAGTCAGACTCCTCAGGTAAAGCAGAGCTCACGGGGAGTGGGGGTGTTGGAAACTGGCCTCAAACCTTATTTCCAGCCATCGCTGTGGCAATTTATTTGTCTCATTTCAAAGCCATTCCACGGCTGGTCTGAATTACTCGTCCCTCGTGGCCCGCTGTGCTGGTGAGTGGTCAGGCTAAACAATATCCCAATATTAATTGGTGCAGAGGGATTTCGGGTGATGCTTGGAGGAGCATCGCTCTGCTTCTTAACATTAAGTTACTCTGCAAATGTTTTTATTGTCTTTAAAAGGGATTTACTGCCTGTTTACATAATTATTAATCTAATAATTAAACCTGAATTGAGCCTTGAAAGTTGGTGGGTCTTTGTGAAATACTGTGAACAAAGGCAGCCCGTCAGGTTTTTGTATCCTTTATAAAAATAAGCCTCCAGAACAATCAAACTGACAGAAATCCCACAAAAATGTCCCAGTTAAGGGACTTTCTGTTTGCTATGCTATATAAGGTTACAGAAATACTGGTAGCTAATTGCAGCCTTGGAGATGGCACCAGAAGGGATGGATTTCTCCAGCCTGTGCTGCGTTCTCTTGGCTCCCTGACCTTCAGAGCAATGAACACTTTTTGCAGAGGGGTGAGAGTGTTTGGCTGATTTTTGGGTGCTTTTCTGGGAGAATTTCAAGTATTTCAAAAATTTATCCATAAGTTAACAAGGGTGTTTTCGAAACTTATTGTGAGTCTCTTTTGAAGGGCAATTTTTTTGTTTCAAATGGGAAAGTGAGATGGGGACTGTGACCTGGGGTGGTGCTGGGAGATGACAGAGAACTGCCTTTGCTTCCTCCTCCTCCTCCTCACCGGCACTGCTGGATCTCCTGGGGCAGAGCAGGGAGAAGGGAGGGAGGAGGAGGAGAAGGAGCCAAACCCAAGTGGGACAGCCCCTGGGAGAGGGACAAGTGGAGCTGGCCCTGCTGGTGAAGGGGGCTGTGGGCCAAAGAAAAGGTGCTGAAAATGACTGCTGAGGGAGTGGTTTGTAGAAAAGCCAGAGAAATAACATCTTGTTTCTCTGAGATTTTTTCCCCTCTGTTCTTTGCTCCCTTTGGCCTTTTCCTTCTTGGTGTGAAACTTCCACGCATGATGCAGGGAGATTTCCCACTGCCATTCAGCGATACTGGAAGCCAGGCTGAGCTTTTTGGTTCCGTGTGCCGCTCTGCAAACCCCATCCCTTCTTCGGGGCCCTGCTGCAGAGCCCCTGGCGTGGATTTCCCACTGCCTGCAGCGTGGCTCTCGGGCAGGGTGTTGGGAGCTGCGGGGTGTGCAGGCGGAAGGCGCTCGTGCGGGAGCTTGTTCCGAGCAGCCCGATGTGCACAGGCTTGACAGCTCCCTCTGGGAGAAAAGCACGGAGTCAGCACTCCGGAGGGAAGGAGGGACACGCTCTTTGTTCCCCTGGCAGACCCAGGGTTCTGCCCGTCCGTGGTGCAGCCTTGCAGACGGGAAGCCATCGGAAAAGCTGGGAGCGTTCACGTTCCTGTGTCACGCCAGCAAAGCGGAGCCGCTGCTGGGAGAGCTTATTTTAAGCGTGGTTTTCTTCGGGAATTAGAAAAAGATGTGTTACTGTAAGTCACATCATAATTTTGCTCCTGTAGCCATATTGCAGTGGCCTCTGCAGGCCCAGTCAGAGGTCATGCTCCATCCCAGCAGTGAAAAGCTGTGCTGGCAAATGTGTGCAGTGCAGACCTGGCCTCCCTTCCGAGGCTGTGCAGTGCACAGAGCTGTCCTTCCTCCTTCAGTGCACAGGGAATAGCATCTTGAGAAAGAGTTGGTAGGAGTGGATGGAAAACTGTAAATAATGAAGTGCAAAATATGTTTTCTTGTTACCTCCTCCTCCTGTTTTCAGATAGGTATGTCAGCTCTGGAAAGCGGTGGGGAAAAAACCAAGAAAACAAGTAAAGAAGGGAATTGCATTTGAAATATTTTGATTTCGCTCATGGGTGACTTGAAGGGATGTGCAGCCCGCCAGTGATGTGTGATAAAGTGATCTTCTAAGACCAAGTTCCCACTCCTTGGTGTTGTAACACCCATTTGAGTAAAAGTTGCTTTAACCAGGAGCACAGTGGGGGCTGTGTGCAATCAGAAGTTATTGGGAAAGGCTGGACTTCCCTGCAGCTTGGAGGTGGCTCTGTCTGTGGGACAGGAGCCACTCAGGTGAGCTCAGGAGCTGCTGTGAGCTCAGGTGGGTTCAATAATTCCCTTGTAACACAGGCAAGGTGACTCTGGTCAGTGTGTGTGCATCTGCTGCAGGGTTTGTTTTCCCTGGGCCTGGGAATGATGCCACAGAAAACACCAGTGGCTTTCCCAGCCACTAAAATCATCTATTGCTCTTTAGATGTGAAGAGGAAACCGGTTATTTTCTTCCAGGGCTATTTTGGGCCAACGTGAAGCATTGAAATGGTGGAATGGCACTTGCTGCTGAGAATATCAATCACAGAATAACAGAAGGTTGGAAAAGACCTCTAAGGTCATCAAGTCCAACCTGTGGCCAGTCCCCACCTTGTGACCAGCCCAGAGCGCTGAGTGCCATGTCCAGTTGTTCAAGTACTGTGTGGATTTACTGTGTCTTTGCTTGATGGTGTGGCTGATACTTCACCAGCCTGGCATTTGGAGGAGGCGTAGCTGTTGTTTTGTGAGAAGTTTGCATTTCTGAATGGCATTTCAAATGCCTAAAAACAATCCCACATCTTCATACTTCAGCTCAGTGTTTTGTTTGTGTGACTATACCCGGCAGGAGCTGCAGGAAAAGGCAGCGAGAGCCTGGTGCTGAAAAATTCCCTCCTAGGATCTGGAACATCTCCCCTTGCTCCTTCTCTGGCACTGCTTTCTGGGTCGTTTTCAGAGGGAGAACACAACGGAAGCTGTTTCTGGCAGCGTGCTGTGCAGGATGTCAGGAGCTCACAGGTACAAGCCCCGCAGCTGGGCACCGCTCACAGGTGGCTCCTGTGTGCCAGCAGCAACATTTCCCTGTCACTGACCGCAGATTGCAGAGCCAGAGGAGGACCTGGACCGACTGTGGCGCTGCCAGGCTGCGGAGGATCGGTTGTTTTTTTCCTGTTGCTGAGGAACAGCTTGAGTTCTGGAAGGACAGGCTCTCTCCCTGGATGCGGCTGCGATCCGTGGGTCTCGCTGAGGCTGGTCAGGGCAGTGTTATCTCCTGAACCAGCCAGCTGGATGCACTGGGCTTGCCTGGCTGCCTCTTGGCTCGTGTTCCATCTGGCAGCAGTTTTGTTGTTCTGAACTCCTCCTGGAGCGAAGCTTCACTTTGGCCTTGCTTTTCCTGAAGGTGTCTGGTCTGTGCTCATCTTGGCCATGGAGAGGATTGCACATGGCACTCCAGATGAGGTCAGTGTCTCCTGCAGCATCAGTCACTCCTGTTCCTGCTGGGCAAGTCCTGCTTGGTGCATCTTTTGATTTACATCTGCTTTTCTTGGCATTTCTGTCACACCGGGAGCTCATGGCCCTCTGGGATCAATAGGAGACAAAAGGTCTGTTCTGTGCTGTGGCTGTTTCCAGCTTTGTGACATCAGCACAAGTCACTGGCACATTTCATTTTTATGTCTTGTCATTGAAAACCTGAAAAAACCCGAATGAGATAATTCCTTTCTCAGCACAACCTCTGTGCAAATTTTCTTATGCAGATCATAATTCCTGTGCCAGTTTTTGTCATCTTCAGTTCCACTAGCAGTTTCCTGGAAAGGTGTCTTCTGCCTTTCCTCCTCTGGAAAATGGGTCATTTTCTTGCAGGGAGCAATCAAGAGTAGTAGGCAGAAATTACTCGATTTCCCATTTCTTCCCATGTCATTCCTAGTTCCATCTCTCAGCTGTGCTCTCCAGCTTTGCATTCCATTGACAGACAGATGGGTACATCACTGCTGGGATCACTTTTCTCCAGTCCCAGACAGGATCCTGATCTGCAGGTTTTAATATAAAAATTCTTGTCCATATCCCCGTGGTTGCTTCTCCCACAGTTTTGGGATGCAGATTGAAAGCTGCTGCTGAGTGGCACATTTTAAACTCTGGATTTTGCTCCTGAGACCTCAGATGTGGTGATTCACATGCCCCTCACCCCCATGCAGTCCCTGGAAAAGAAGGCAAAGGCTTCATTTTACTTGGAGGCCACGCTCAGAGCTGATGGGTATCAGCTTTGCATCCTGAGCTGCTTTAGCCTGGCTTTGGTAGTTCTGGCTTTTCCTCTCCGGAGCATTTGCTGATCCCTCCTTTTTCCGGCTCTGCTCCCTGCCCACCTCTTCCCAGGGTAGGGGCCGAGCCCTGAGGGTGTCTTCTCTTGGGATTCCCATCCCTCGTGGGTTTTATCCCCTCTTAATTAAAGCAGCAACCCCCAAGTGTGGCCTTGGTGCCGTGTGTCCTCCCCGGGGGCAGAGCAGCCAGCGGAGCCTCTCGGGAGATGTGACGGACGAGTCGTGACCGGAACCGGTCGGCCCAGATGAGCTGCAGCCGTCGGGTTCTGTCAGGAGGTGCGAGATAAAACCCGAGCGCTTCGTTTACCGTCGGCAGTGCCGAGCTGGCGCGGCCCGGCCGAGCTTTGCATTCGCGGTCCCTCCTTGCGCGCGCTGGGGAGACGGGGCTGTGCCACGGGAACCTGCTCTGCTGTGCCGGATGCCGGGGTGACGGCGGCGGCCGCGGGGGCACCTGCTGGGCTGCCTCCTCCCAGGCTCCGAATAGACAGGAGTCAGCATTTCCAGGTGGGTTTTGGGAAGCTTGGCCTCGCCTGGCTTCCTTTTTGTTGCTCCCGTGGTGTCCGGCAGCGCCGGCGGGGCTCGTGGTCCTGTGGGCAGTCCTGGCCTTTGGCCTGGCTGAAGGGCTGTCCCAGCACCTTCACCCATCCCTGTCCCACCAGAGCACCCCACCTGTGGTGTTGCTGACACGTCAGGCAATGAACTCTGATTTTTGGGAGGTTTAGGATGTTCAGTGTGTGCTTTCTGCTGGTTAAACGTGGCTTTCCTCCTTGGAGTCACTCAGTGCCCTTTCCAATTGGAGATGTGGCTGGTTTGGGTCTTTCTGCAGTTGCTGAGAGCTGCATTCACTGGGAGAAGGGAGCTGCGGGGAGCCTGCCAGGCAGGAATCCAGCCCTGGTGGGACTCTCCGTCCCACCCCAGCACAATTTCAGCGAAGGCCGAGTCCTGAGAGGTGCTGGCTTAAAAGTACAAGCTCAGAGAGAGATCCTGGTGCCCAAACTCGTGCAAGGCATGCTGTCATCTGCAAAGGACATCCTCTGCTCCAGTGCTTTTCCTTATGATGCTTCCCTTGTGGCCTCGGCACAGAAGTTATTTTGCTGTCCTTCCTACTGACTCTAAAGCAATAATTGAGGTACCTTAAACTGCTTTGGTGCTCAGTGAGGTTCCTCATGCTCCCTCAGAGAGAGTGGGACCAAAATGGGAAAGCTCTGCTGATGGTGCCTGAGTTTCATTTCACACCGGTTTTTCCGTAGACCTCTGGAATCCCTCCCTAGTACTTAAGTCAGGGTGTCTAAAATTAGATACTTCATATCTCAGGCACCATCTTAATGATCTGTGTGAGGTCTTTGGCATTGCTTGAAAATCAGATTACTTACCTCAGTGCTTAAATGAGGAGATACACTGAGCACTTCCTCTCCAATTCCCCCTACCACAATTATTCCCTTAATTTTTTTCCACAACATTTTAATCCTTCACATCCTGTCTCCTCGGTCGGTCAAGCCAAGGGTTTCAGTTTTTATTGCTGGAGCCTGTGGTGCTGGGTGGTTCCTCTGTGCACTCCTTGGCTGTGCAGTGAGAGCTCCGATGGATCCATTTGGAGCTGTCTCCTGGCCTGAACATTTTCTTGCTATTCCACATCTTTTTAGTGCATTTGGCACGTCCCACCCGTGCTGTGTATCTGCAGTTCTCCGCTCACTTGGCACAAGCAGAAAATCCTTTTCAAGCGCAGTGTAATAACAATAACATAGGACCTAAAGGTAAATAAACAAGCCACACCTTATTTTTTATTTCAGCTGCATTTTGGGAATTCTTTTATTTTTTTTCAGTGACATATAGATGTACACACAGTCCTTGTAGCCACCTCTCTCCGTGTCCTCCATGGCTCCTCCTTCCCTGCAGCTCCTCATGGCTGGGCTTAGTCGGCCCCACAGGCTCCAGGGAGTTGCCCTCGTGGCTTCCCATAGATTTGCTTATGTCTGATGATCTGAAATTAGAATCCTTCCCCTGCTCTGCCCTTTGCTGCAAACGTGTAAAACCTTGCAGATTCCCCCCAGGGTAGAAAGGGGGATTTCCCCACCATTAAAAGTAAAAGGGAAGGGAAGGAGAAAGAGTTAAAACATGCTCAGATAGTTGTAAAAATGATTGAAAAACAAACAAACCCACAACCGTGTCAATTATTCACATCCCCTCGTATAAATATAGAAACCTTGGAGAGGGGGCTTTCCCTTGGGCTACCTGCTCTGCTCTTCCAGTAATTTATTACCAAGGCCCAGGGTGCTTTGTCAGTGCTGTGCTCCTGCTTTTGTTCCCTGTAGCTGGGATTTGGGGATGGCTGACTGTTGGCGCTGTGGAGGTTTTAGGTCTCTTGACAAACCTCCCTCCCTCTTTTTGCCTTTTCTTCCCTCCCTTGGAAATTGCCATAGGGGTGGTGCTCCAGCTGGAGGAGCACAGCTTCCCACACCTTCCCCTTTCTGAGTTCTTCTCAAAGGGAATGTGGGTTTATTTTTCTTTGCCCTCCTCTTCATCTGGAGGATCACCAGCATTGTTCTCCCAGCCGTGACAGACACGGAGGTTGCGTGTCAGCAAGACTGCTGTAAAGAGGTTTTGCAATTCCAGCTCTGCCAGCCAGTTCTGGGGGATGTGTGGATGGTCCCCCCAGCCTTTTTGGATGGTCATTGTCATCAGACTGCAGTTTCAGGAGCAGCCATTCTCCTCAACAGGTAGTACAAGCCGTGATTTGAAATTAATTTTTCTCACAAGCCGTGCTCGGTTTGAAATTAATTTTTCTCACAAACAAAAGGCTTCTATGACATTTTAAATGTCATAGAAAGAAAACACAGAGAGGAGCATGTTTGTCATTTATTTTCACTGCTTTAAAAGTCAGCCAGCTTCTGCAGTCCGTTAAAGCTGGTTTCGGAGCTCGGTGCCTTGGGTAGTTCCGGTGTCTACACTGAGAGAGGGGAAGGCTGGAGCGCTGCTGAATGGCATTTCTGGACTCATGAGTGCCCCCAGCCTTGTTGTGGAGAGCCCTCTCAGACAAAGATGTGGGCATGGAGCAGTCTTCATCTGTCCATCCATGGATCCATCACTGGTGTGGCCTCACCTCGAGGCATGGGGGCAGCTTTTAAGAAGGATCTAAAACTGTTGGAGAGCATCTAAAGGAGGGACACGAGGATGCTGAAAGGTCTGGAGGGGCCGTACAAGGAGTGTGTGAAGGTACTTGGAATGTTCAGTCTGGAGAAGAGGAAACAGGTCAGACCTCATTGGGGTCTGCAGCTCCTCCCCAGGGGCGGCTCCCATCTCTGCTCTCTGTGACAGGGACAGCACCCAGGCAATGGCTGGAGCTGTGCCAGGGCAGGGTTAGGTGGGATTTTAGGAAAAGGCTCTTCCCCCAGAGGGTGGTGGGCAGTAAACAGGTTCCCCAGGGAATGGTCCCGGCCCCGAGGCTGCCAGAGCTCCAGGAGCGTTTGGACAGCGCTCCCAGGGATGCACAGGGTGGGATTGTTGGGGTGTCTGTGCAGGGCCAGGGGTTGGATTCTGATCCTTGTGAGTTCTTTCCAGCTCAGAATATTCTGTGACCCCTCTCCTGTGGGTTTTATTTTGCAGAGGGCAGCCCAGGGGTGTGGGATGGGGAGAGCCAGAGCTGTCAGGCCAGCAGGAGCCTGCCTGGGGCATAGGAGAGCATTTACCTCTGTCTCAGGGCAGGGGATTGATGCACTGCTGTCAGCAGCAATTCAAATGAGCTAAATAACTATTAACTAACCAAATGTGGCCTCCAGTCACAAATAAAGGGCCTGATTCTCCATTTCAGGAGATGGGATTGAACACTGGAGTTACAATGGTGTGAAACTGGGATCGTGGGTGGGGAGTACAGCCCAGAGCTGCTGCTGAATATTGAATAGTTTCTGTATGGAATGACTGCTGTTTTCCTGTCTCTGTGTGTGCATCCTGATGGTTGATGGTAGAGTTACTGAGGGCTTCTCTGAACTAGATGAAGATTTGCTTAATGACCAACTGATTGCATTTGAAATCTGACCAAAATAATGCCTCATAAAATGAAAAAGTAAAAATAGAACTGAAAGAGGGCTGTCGTCCTTCTCACCAGCTTTTCCTGTTCACTGGATAAGGGGATGTATTTACTACTGATTTTTTTCTGTGCTGGAAGGGAAGGGTTGTGCTTTGAAAAGGAGGCTTTTAGAAAGCTACAGCCTCCATGCTTTTCATCCATTAAGGTTCCTGTCGAGTGTCCACAAGCAGAGTGAACAGTTGTGCTGGAGTTTTCTCCCAAACTCCTGGCGTTGCAGGCTGCTCCCAGCACGCGAGTCGGAGCTGTTTGGTGTACCTGGAGTCGCAGGTGGCGGATGTGAGGAATACAGGGTTCTCCTCTGATCGATCCCGCGTCCTCGCTCTGTGTAACCCACCCGTGGAGGTTCCTGGGCTGGGCTTGGCGGCAGCGATGAGCCCCGTGGGAACTCCTTGGCCTGGTTTTTGCAGGCACTGTTTTGTGGCTGTGGAATAAATACAGCTGTGCTGCTTCCAGGCCTTCAAAGAGCGCGGGGAGCTGCGCACGTTGGCTCACACACAGCGTGGATGTGGCTCTGTGTTTGCAGCAGTCGGCCCCAGCGGGGGAGATTTTGTCTCGAGCGTAGAAGTTTGAAAGTCTTTATTTGATTTTTTTTTTAAATTAGATCAGTTGTTCCGTGTGTGAATGTTTACAACTGTCCATCTCCCCTGAGAACAGGAACTGGTGGGTTTAAGTTAATAGGAACAAAGTTTTTCAGGAAAAGGTCTGTGGGTAGGGATAAATCCTTCTCTTCTGGAGGAGCTGTGCATGCCCAGTACTCATCTGTTCGTGGCAAAGGATGTTGCCAGCCCTTCCAATGTACAGGAGCAGCGTGAGGATTTGGATAATGCAGGATCCAGGTGTAAACATCCACTTTTTAGCAAAGGACTGCCAGGAGAACAGGGTTTTTGCTGGAGGAGCACGGGTGCTGTGTGGAACAGGCCACAGTGGTGTTGATTCCTCAGGGGAGTGATCAGAGTTCCCGTCAGCCTGGAGCGGGTTCTCCTGAGTTACAAACTCCTCACAAGGAGTCAGGAGTTTTTCCATCCACGTCAGGATGGAAAATCTGATAAAATTCCCGGCTGTGTCCGTTTTGTTCTTCTTTGGGTCAAGTTTCTTTGGGGCAGTAGCAGGTGGATCCCAACAAAGGTGGTCACAATTCCTTTCCCTTGGGAGGTGAGGAATGCACGTGGCAGGGTTGCTCCCCGTGTGGTGGGTGCAGGTGGGGAGCCTCTTGCCTGTAGGACCTTTTTTGTCAGCAAGATTCCCCTCTTGGAAATTATTGGCAGCTGGCATGATAATGAGTCCATTTCAATATAAATGAGCTTCATTTTATTAATTTCTGCCAGCTCCTGAGCAATTCATGAACTGCTTTTCAGATCTCAACCAACAGCTTGGGGGAAGAGGGGGAGGTGGGGAGCAAGGAAAGGAACATGAAGGAAGAGAAAGAAAATGAGAATATTTTTAATTTAGAAAAGAGCCAGTGACTCTCATCTCTTTTGAGAATCCAGCCAAGAGCAAGGATCACACTTTCCCCACCGAGCAGCTCTAATAACATGAAGGGCATCAGTACTCCTCCCCAGGTTTTTGTTCCTTGGGACTTCTGGAGAAGTTCAGAACTCTCCCAACTCTGCGTACAGCGTTGAGGTGATGTTTCAGTGTCAGTGCTTGGCTGGGAGAAGGCAGAGTTGAGTGAGAGCTGGCTTGGGAAGTGCACCCAGCCTCTTGTGCAAGGGTGCTTGCCAGTGGAATCAGGCCTGGAAAGGGCTGGGATTTGGTACCCGCACGAGTTCAGTGTCTGACTTGAGGACTGTCCTTATGACTTGTGTCAGGTCTAAGTGAGCACAGACCAGTCTCTTGTATCCGTGCCTTACTGAGCCCAGTTAACCCAGGGATCCTTTTCTTGCTCACAGAAACAGATGTAAATGCTCTGCCCCAAGTGTCTGATTCGGCCTTGGAAAATGGTAATGAAATCCCTGCCTGGAAAACTGCCCTTTCCATAAATTAGGCAGTCTGCAGAGAAACCTCCTCCGAGGCCTTCCAGGTTCTCCTGGGAGGCTGGGTTCCCCTTGGCTGCCAGCAGTCTGTACTGGAAGGTGCCTCTCCTGGTGGTCGTGTTCAGCTGCAGGTGTGGTTTTGGCCCTGAGCTGAGACAGACCGGCCTCAGCAAGGGCACGTCAAAATCTGTGGGGGTTTTGATTGTGCAGAGCTGTGGGCAGAGGAACTCTCCACGTCCTGTGGTTGGGGCTGGCGGTGCTCGGCTGGGTGTTTCATTTATTCTGCCACCATCAGATCTCATGATGTGAATTTGAGCACAGCACTCAGTGCTGCACTGCCCGGTGCTCCGTAGGTAAGTGATGCTGACAGGCCCCGGCAGAAGATCCTCTGTACGGCTAACCCTGTGTCTGATTTGTTTTTCTCCCCTTTCTCCCCAGGTTTTTGGCATGTAGTCATAGACTCTGACGCGGGAGTAATGGAGTCGCTGAGTGGCAGGTGCTGACAGCTTCTGCAGTCCCAGTAACTGCTCATTTTGGGGTCATTTGCAATTCTATACCTCTAAATGCCACAGCTCTCTGGGGGAAGGTTGCGCTGGATACCGGTACTGCCTCGGAAGGTACATGTGCATCCCTGTTTTCCTTTAGGACTGTGCTGTGCCGTGGGATGCCGGGGAGGGGAGGGGCTGGCGGAGCTGCATGTTCTGGGTGCCCCGGCTTGGCAGTGTAGAGGGTTTTCAGTGGCCATCAGGCAGCTCCTGGTGACATCCCTTCCTCCCTCTCTCCTCTCACTCCAATTGCCTCAGGGCCTTTTTGGAGTCCATCCCGTGCTTTAACACATGTGAGAGCGGCTTACACAAAAGAGATGGCTGCTGAAGAGGTTCTGATGTGAAAACAATGAAATATGCCACTGGAGTTTCCCAGAAACTCAAGGCTTTCTGTGGAATTTCAGCCTCTCTCTTGCCCTTTTGAAAAAGCACATTTTAATTACAGTAAAATGTGTGTGTTCACACTTGGTTATTAGTCTTGTACATTTTTGTGTGTGGTTCTGGTGAGTTCAGTAAAAATCTTTGTTGTTGGCTGGCAGATTTTAGCAAAAGTTTATTTCTGTAGGCTCGCTGCCCGCTGTGGATTTGATCATTGTTCTGGTTCTCACAGCCTTCGAGCTACGCTCCAGGAGAAAAATACAGATTTGTCACCAGGGCCTCCCACTAGAATCTAATTTTAAATTTGCAATCTGTTGTCTTGTGAGGTGCTTCAAATTTGGTTGGAAATCTAATATTTTTCAGATATTCTTCTGGAATCTAGTGGTCCAGCCTTTTGCAAGTTGAAGAGTTAGTAACATAGGTTTAATTGAAAGGAGTATTCTGGTTTGGTAATTATTTTAAGAAATAGTTAGTAGGGGAAGAGAAATGAAAATGACTGCTTTTAAAGGAAATTATGTTCTTTGAGTGACCCATCATCTGTGGTCATCTAGAATATCGTATTCTTTGTGTGTAACCATTTCATGTAAGACTCATCCAGCAAAACCTCAGCAGTTCAGCTGGAGGTCAGTCTGCTTTTCCAGGGCACTTGGTGTGGGAAACACCACTTTTTCCAAAGCTTTCCTGCAAAATTCCTGTTCTCCCTGCTGGCAGCTTGATGTTGATATCAACCTTAAGTCTGAGTTTTCGAAAAACACCTCTCAAACTCCTGTCCTGTCTCTTGATGTGCAAATTGGCTAAAAGGTGGCTTTCTTGAAGACTCTTCCACAATTTTTAACGTTTTCCCTGCTCTGAACCGGGAAGGAGCAGATCTTCTGGGAGAGAGAGCCCTTTCCCAGCGCAGGTGGCCAGGCCAGCTCTTTGAGGATGTGGAGGAAGAAGTTGCCACCCCTGGTTTGCCTGGCTTGGGCTGCAGATACGAATCTCGATCTTGCGCGTCTTCGGGCGCGACTGAGTCACGGCGCTGGTGCCTCTTCCAGGAGCCGTGCCTGTCTCCCTGCTTTGCTTGTCGGATCTCTCCCTCCCAGAGCCTTTTGTCAAAGGCACTCTGTTCCCACAGAAAGTTTGGGTTTTGATGAATCGACGTTTTCTGCTGAAAAGCATCCAGCCGGTTCTGCTCGCGGCGCGTGGCCCCGCGCTGATCCCCGCGAGGGTCAGGGTAAGGCATGGCAGATCCTTGACACCATGCAAGGTTAAAGCATGGAGATGTGTCACACTCTATGTGTGTCATTTCCTGGTGGTACCTTGATGGGTCTTTAATGGTCGCCTTTGCATTTGGCGGGGAGCTAACAAGGGGAGCCTTTGTCCTACCAGCACTTGCGTGCAGCTCCCATTAACATTACTCATTCTCTTAATTTGATACAGATTTTTTTCATGGAGTGTGCTAAATGCAGTTAAGCCACAGACAGGCAGCATCTGGCAGTCGGAGCTGGAGCAGTTTAAGATGCTTTTGCCCCAGGGTGTCTGCTGTGGCCCGTGGGGGGGGGAGGCTGGGGCTCCCCTCCCCTGCCCAGCTCCTGCTCACTGGGGATGCCGGCATCTGTGTCAGTGCCAATTCCCGATTCAGGGCTGCATTTCCACATCTGCCTGAGCTCACCTAACAGCTCCCTGCTGCCAAAAACTGAGGAGGTGCCACTCACTGTCCCTCCTTCCTGGCTCCTACGTCACCCTCCAGACACATTGTCCCGTTCTCTCCCCACTGTGTCCCAGACGGGCACCCTTGTGCTGCCTCTGGCACGTGCCAGGCCAACTCACTAGCTCAGCAAAAACTTAACTAATAGATTCTTTTTGTTTTTTCTTTTCCCCCCTGGATTTATTTTCTGCTGTTTTAGTGGACTCTGCTGCATGAGCACTTGAATTGGTCAGGGTAACTGGTGGAAATGCTCAGCCACCAATGCGGAGGGGAGGCAGAAATGGGGTGGGAAGGTAGGATGGGGGTCCCTTTCAGAGGACCCCACAAAGGTCCTCCTCAGCTTGACCTGGTGGGGCCGCCTGTCCCACCCAAGGTGTGTCCTGCATCTCCCAGGGGAGCTGGGCTCTGTGGGGGGATCATGACAAACCTCAGGGATGTCACTGTCTTGCATAACTGCAGCATTCCTGCACTCCTGCATCTGGGAATTCAGTGGGATTAGGGCAGGGCCTTTTCCAGGCTGCAGGAGTCTGGTATGAGCTCATTGATAGCTGTCTGTGCATTTGCAAACGTCCTCACCCAAAGTGCCAAGCCACGGAATTAAAAAGGGTCAGCTCTTTGCTTTGAAGTCTAACACTTCTTGCCGGCATCTCGCAGATACTTCTCATTGTGTGAAATCACTCCCTGAACACTCCTTCTGTGCAGAAAAGACTTCCCTCCTTCCAAGACAGTGTTATTTCTTCACGGGACACAGCCTGAGCTGCTGCTCCTTTTTCCACCAAGTCCTTTCTTGCTTTCTGGCCGGGGGAAATGTTGCCTGGTGTGGATGGGGACCACGCCGTGGTGGTGGCACAGGGCAGCTTTCCGTAGCCGGCGTTTCCATCGGCACACGCTCCCCAGCGCTCCTGCCCCTCGGCGCCTCTGCTTCGGAAGGTAAAGAGTCACTCTGTAGTCATTCCGGGTTTCAGGAGGACTTTGAGAGCTGCTTGTTCTCCTTAGAGAGGTTGAGAAGGGATTGCTGGAGATGGGGTAAGCGGCTGCAGGCTCTGCTGGCTTTGCGGCCGGTGGAAATCCTGCCGGATGGAAGGGTGGTTAGCGAGAAGCTCGGAACCAAAGCAGTGAAAGCATTGCCCCGAGAGGGTTTCTTCTGCAAGATGGAGTCTTGAGGCCTAGTTTTAGATATCTGTGGAAGAAAAGATGCAGGTTTGGGGCTTTAAAATGTTTTAGAGGCACAAGCTGGCTGATGTTTGTTTTTCAGTCCGGCCTGTATCAGAACTGTAGCTCTGATGAGGTGATAAATCCTTGTCTAGGGATTGATAATGCTGTCTTTTTGGTTTTGTTGTTTTAGATTTAAACCTGCCCTCTCTTCAGTGCATTTATTTTTCTAAAGAAGCCATGACAGCCAAAGGGAGTTCTGCCATTCATTTAGGTAGACACAGGGTATTTCCTGCTGTAGTTTACTTCACATACGATTGTATTTATTTTAAATACAGAAATGTCCAGAGATTTGTGGAGTTGTCTCTTGTTCCAGCACTGAACAGACTTTTAGCCTCAGCCATGACCCACCTTGCTGGGCAGAGGAGCAGAGGCTTCTGGTTGTGGTCAGAAGTGTCACTGCAGAGTTCAGTTCTGCCTTGCTGTCCCAACATTTAAGTGCCTTCAATTCCTCACTTTCCATGTATTTTTTGTAGGGCTAATTCTGTTCTGTGCAGCAGCAGTGGTGTGTATACAGACAGCGAGGGAAAATACTTGGTCACATTCATTTTGCCAGCATCTGGCTCAGTACCCGTCAGCATCCCAGCAAAGGAGAGGAAATTGCCCCAAGAAATTAAAATCTCCAGATTATTTTACTGTCAGAGCAGCTTTTTTATTTTCAACCAAAACTAATGGAAATGCCTCAAAACAAAGAAGTTTTGTCTTGGAATTTCTTGTCAAGATTGATGGACTATTTATCTCTATGTAATTGTCTTGTGTGTAATTCAGGATCTCCTGTTTAATTTTGAACTTTGGCATTTACTTTTCTTATTCTTCTTCTTGCCGTTCGGCCAGAAGGGCCCAATACTACTGATAAAATATTTCTGACATTTGCCGAGTGAGATCACAGACCTCAAAGTGCTTTCCAAGGTTGAATCAGATCATCACTCCCACCTCCTGCATGGGAAACCTGTTCCACGGCGGGACGTGCACAGCTGAATAATGCAGGAGGCTGGGGCTGGGGACACAAACCCCGTCCCTGTGTTCCAGCTCAGATCAAAGAGCTCAGATCTGCTTATCTGCTTCAGAGGGAGTGGGAAGGAGAGGTTATTTTTGTATAATCTGAGTCACTCATGCTAATTTATTTTTCATAATATGGCTTTCTTGTGTGGGGCTCTCTGTACCTGCTTAATGTTGCACAGGTTTTTTGTTCCAGAAATCAAACCTGTCATTAGCTCGCTGCCGAACGGGTGGATTTGTACTTTGCTGTTTGGTGCTTCACTTTGCAGTTCCTAACCAAAAAAAAAAGGTGAAATCTCAGATAAAGGTGTACATCCCTCTACTTTTCGGCATCTTGTTACCTGCAGATAAACAGCAGCTGTTGATTTTTTGAGTTTGTTGGCTGGAATGGCAAAGGTGGTGCTGAGAGTGAACGTATGCAGAGCTGAGGTTCCAGTTCACACCGAGCTCCAAGGTTCATCCTTCCCTCCTCTACACTCTTCATTTGCACCGGCAGAGCCATCTGGCTGTTTGCTACGTTCTGATTTAACTGTGTTTGCTGGTACAGCTGCTGGCTCCCCTAATTCATTCTGTGGGAATATTGCTGCAGTTACAGCAGGTCCTGCGGGAATCTGTGGGGTGGGTTTTGGGAGAGGGTCGGTCATTAAAACAAAAGCGGTTTTTGCTGCAGCGGGGCGTCCGTGCGTCCCATGCCTCTAACGGTGCCCGTGTGTGCCCTTGCAGACCGTGACGCCATGGGGAACGCGGAGAGCCAGAGCGTGGAGCACGCCTTCTACGGGGACAAGCAGCCGGGGCTGGGCCGCAAGCACACGTCGCGCTCGCTGCGCCTGTCCGGCAAGGCCTCCCGCCGCGCGCGCCACGCGTCCTCCGGGAAGATCGCGCACCGCGGCTCCGAGGTGAGCAC
>VZRJ01004330.1:1378924-1401869 GCA_013397565.1 Ptilonorhynchus violaceus
CAGCCTGGAGTTCTCGCTGTCCGACCTCAGCCAGGAGCATTTGACCAGCAACGAGGAGATCCTGGGCCTGGCCGAGGAGAAGGACGCCGAGGCCGCGCGGGGCGCGGAGGCGGGCGGCGGCCCCCAGCCCCCGGTTGCCTGCCAGCGGGCCAACTCCATGAGCGACCTGTATTCCCCCAAAACCCCCGGCGCCGCCGTCAACGGAGGCCCCCGGAACGCCTTCGGGGGGTACTGCCGGAACCTGGTGTCCGACATCCCGGACCTCGGCGGCCATAAGCTGGCGTCGGGCAGCGCGGAGGACGCACCTTCCTCCTACAGCAACTACAACACGCTGCCCTGCAGGAAGTCCCACTGCCTCTCCGAAGGGGCCACCAACCCCCAGATGAGCCACAGCAGCAGCATGCAAGGCAGAAGGGCCAAAACCACCCAGGTAAGGCAGTTTCCTTCCGTGATGTGGCATTTGCTGAACTGGGTCTGTAGATAAAGGTTTTCCAGGTTCTCCCAGGCTCTGTTTTCCTTCAGTACCCCCTTTCCAAGAGGAGAGCTGTTTCCAGGAGAGAGCTGAACTAGCCGGTCTCTGGGGCTGGCTTGATCCCATCACTGCTCCCTTCCTTATCCGCAGCTCTACCTTGGGCCTTTTCCACTCTTTGCTGCCTCTGGGAAAGAGAAGTCTGCATTTGCCAGCAGAAGATGTCCCTGCGTGTTTTGCAGTGCTGACGGTGCCTTTTTTCCCAGGGTAGCTGCCAAAACCGATCACTCCACTGCAGAGCTGTGTCCCCCCTCTGCCCTCCCTGCCTTGTCACCCTCCCGTGCTTGCACTCGTGGCTGGAGGCAAAGAAAAAACCTGTCAGTGTTTCCCCTCCGTCCTAAACACTCGCTGGGCTGAAATTTCACTCTCCTGCTTAGCTGGTGTTCATGTCTGTACAAAACAGAAACGGTGCTGGCACTGCCAGGCCTGCTGTGAACAGAGGAGTGATGGGGCATGGAGATGTAGGGAGAAGATGCTGCTTCTCCGAGCCAGGGACAGCACAGAGTCAAGAGTTCTGCTGTCAGGTGTCCCTCCTGCACTCCAAACACCAGGCCTGGGATGTGGTGGCTGCAATCAGGGCTTTCCCACGTGTTGCCCTGCTTGTCCCTGTCCTGCCTGATGGAGTTCCTGCCTCAGGCTGCGGGTAGTGGTTCTGCTGGCAGTTCAGCAGCAGATGACTCGTAGAGAGGGGCACAAAGGAGCTCCAAACCCTGGCCTTCTCTCCCAGCCATGCCTGGCACACATGTTTCAGGCAGACTGTGCTCTGTTTGAGTTCATTTGGGTCTTCTGAGAGCGGAGGTCCAGCTGCCTGGTGGAAGAGCTGGCAGTGGTGTGTCTCACATGCACCATTCTCTAGAAATGGCTCAGACACACAGCCTGGGGACACAGAGCAGGGATGGGGCAGGGATGCTCCCCTGATGCCGTTGCCTGGCTCATCCTGCGTGCCGTGTGGTGTGTGCCTGAGCCAGGAAGAGGGGAGAGCTGCACGTTGCATCGAGGTCAGGGGCTGGCCAGTGCACGTCCTGCTGCTGGCTGACCGGTGTCAGAGATCTGAGGCTGGACAGGGAGAGCCAGGCAGGTTGGAGCCCGTGGAGGGCTCCAGGAGCCTGTTCCCCCCCTCTGGTGGGAGCTGTGGGGATGGGGCTGCTCAGTGCCTTCCTGGCTGTGCTTGATCTGTGGAGATGGGCTGCTTCTAAATATAAAGCTGACATGCTGAAACAGATGCTGCAGCATCCCACAACAGCAGCTTTGTACTTCCAAAGCAGCTCTTCCCTCTCGGAGGTGGAAAGCCTTTGGTGCGCCAGTGCAGGATTAAAAGCAAGAGAACAACAACAACAGGCAAAACAAAATAGATGGGTTTTGGCAGCCTTGGATGTAACAGCTTTCCTGAAGATTGCTGGGTGTAAGTCCTGCCTGCAGCCTGCTTTCAAGTGTATTTAAGGGAAAAGAGAATAGAGTCGGTGATGAACAGCCAAGCATTTGTTTTTCTACCCTGGCATTCAGAAGATTCCTCTGAGGCACGGAGTGAAAGTCACACATTTAAGTAGTGTTTTGTGAGGCCTCAGCCATACCCAGGGAAATAATTTCGTGGGGCTGGTTTCACTAGAGATATCTCCTGAGACTGGAGATGATGGCTGTAAGGAGTCTTAGCAGCGATTATTACCACGGATAAATTCAACAAAATTAAAGCTTTGGAAAGGTCAAAATTCCTCCTCCCAAGTCTTTAATCCCAGCAGTATCCAGTAAGTATAAGATAGTTGTCAGCAATGAAGTCATGTCAGCCCCAGCCTAGCCTGAGCAAGCCCAGGGAAATGACTGTCATTATATGTTGGATTGGGCGGAAATGAGGGCCCAATTTGCACACCAAGTGAAAGGAGTAGTTCCTTGGGGAGCCTGATGAGGTGGCTTTGGATGGGGTGAGAGGAGGGAAGACACCAGTCTGTGTCTGTACCAGGTCCCCAGTCCAGCAGCGTCTCACACTTGGCTCCCCTTTCCTCACCACTGCTGCTGTGGAGCGTGGTGGGAGCCGAGGCTGTGTCACTGCCCTGCTCTTGCTGTGCTCCTTGGCACTGTGCTGGCCTCTGCCAGGTGGCACTTGGGCACTTTTTGGGCAGTTTTGTTTCTCTCTGCCCTCCCAGTCTTTCAGCACTTTTTTCTCCACTCTCAATGACCACGTTGCCCTGGAGCCTGCCACGTGTGTCCTCGTGCTGGAAAACACTTCAAGCTGTTGATTGGTGTCTTTACAAGCCTTTTGAACTGCATCCCCCATCCCAGTCCCACAGGATAATCGTTGCTCTGTAGGGCCAGGACCAGCACCACACAAAGGTGACCCGGGGCCAAGAGTAAGGTGGTGTTGGACACAGCTTTCCCTCTTGGCCTCTGGGCCAGTGACGTGTCATTGCTCTGCGGTGTTACAGTGCAGTCACCTCGTGGATTCTCCTAGCCAGGAGTGAGCTTTCTGCCCAGATCCCTGTTGCCAGTCCTCACTGGAATTTGGGCTTATGTTTGCCAGTGAGTTGGGGTCTTTTTCCACTCTTTGGAAAGTTGTAGCTGGGATATTTGTTTTTTAGTCTGGGCTGCCCTGGTGCTAGAAGGGCTGGAAGCCCTGATGGTCACTTGTAAGTGACTTTCGACTGGTTTAGTTCCTGAAAAGGTGTCTGACAGAAGGGTGAGTCTGAGACCACAGCACAGAAATGCATCACAGAAAGAAGGTGCCAGAATCATGGCTGTACGTGTTTTGTTCTAATGCCTTATCCATGAGTTCTTTGCAAGTACATGCTTTACATTAAAGGGAAAAAACCCAACAAACCAAAACCAGAGAAGAAAATCTCTCCCCGTCCAAATTTAAACCGTAAATGGAACGGTGGGAGTCACTCTCCACTAATTGAAGAGAGCTTTTCCTATGGAGAGACAATTATATTCAATATGCACAAGTGATTAGAGCTCCCGGGGTGGCTTTGGGGCACCCACGCAGCAGTTCTGCTTTGCCTCACATTGTGCCATTCAGGGCTCAGCTCTGCCGAGCGAGGCTTCCCGGGGAGCTCTGCTGGGATCGTGTTTGACTTTTGGAGCTGATGTGGTGTAGGTGGAAAGGGCTTTAATTGGCTGATATTTGCACCCGTTTCTGCTCAAAGGGAGACGAGCACTGGTTGGATACAGCTTGTTCTGCCTGTGGGTTGTGAGATCCCCAGGATCCTACAGCCTGTTTTGCGGGATCCATATTTTGTTTAGTGGCCCTGTTGTGTCCTGTTGTAGCTCAACACCTGCCTGCAGGAGACTCCCTCCTCCTCCTCCTCCTCCGGTGGATGTTCAGGGACAAATGTACCCCATGTTCCCCTGCTGTTACGAGCTCTAATTGAAGTTTCAAGAAGGGAATTTGCCAGAGAAGCTGTGGCTGCCCCATCCCTGGAAGTGTCCAAGGCCAGGTTGGATGGCGCTTGGATCAGGCTGGGATAGTGGAAGGTGTCCCTGCCCATGGCAGGGGGTGGGACTGGTTGGGCTTTATGGTCCCTTCCAACCCAACCCATTCCATGAGTCTATGAATTAAGGGATGAAAACTTTGAGATGTGGTTTTGTGCCCCTTCCAAGCCTGTCTTGCCACCTCCTTATTCCACATGCCCTCAGTGTTCCTGGTGTAACTGCATGGGGGGAAGGACCAAAATTCCCGCCCGACTGACTTGGAAGCTGTGTTGGCTTCAGCGCCAGCCCCAGGCCATGTCCTTGGCGTGTTAAATCCCCTTTTGTCCAATTTTCAAATTTACTGCTATTTTTAGGTGTCTCTAGGTAGCCTGAAGGAGTTTGGGATCTCAAACCTTAAAAAGAAAAATACTACATAAAAAATTTTGCAGCATATGCAGGAGATGAAACCAAGGGGTTTTGTGGGAATTAGATCAGGATGTACAGAGAAACCCGTCTAAAATTAGCCAATCTTACCAGTTGATATTATTTTTTTACTATCACAGGGAATTTTTTAACAGGTTATAGTGTTCCATTATGTTCTGTAGGATGGCTGAACTCCAGAGAGCTGATACTTTGTTTTAAGTGGTGTAAAATTTTTTCACAAAATCTTTTTGTGGCATAGAGGATATCACGTCAAAATGGAAAAGGACCACACTGGGTCAGTCCCATGGAAGCACCATCCAGCCCAGCACCTTGTTCCCCAAATACCAACTGCTCAGGAAAAGAAAGAAACTGGGAGAGTATGGGGTGAACTTTCCTTTAGGGCATTCTTCCCAAAGCCAGAAGATGAGAGATTGGAGTCTTCCTGTGCAAGGAATGCATCCAAGGCTGTGGGGCTGACCTGTCCCCTATGGATTCTCTTTTCTGAAATAATTTTCTGCTTCTGGCTTCCACTGCATCCTGTTCGCTCTCTGCAGAGCACTTGTGGCCTTCCAGCCTGCCCTGATAGCCCTCCTTGGCCGTGGATTTTCCAGGCAGAGGATCTTCAGCAGTTGAAGTTCTGCTCCTACTAAAATAATTCTGTTTGTAGTCTGGAAAACGTGGCTGTTTTCAACCAAAGTGTGATTCCTAATCAGATTGACACCGGACTTTAATCTGAGTTGTTCGACTCCAGACGGAATCAAGGAAAGAAAGGAAGGCAGAGTGACCAAGTTGTGCATCACTGAGGGACAGTTAATGGCACACAGGTCAGTGAGTAGGTACAAGCAGGGTGTTGCTGGTTTGCAGCGTGGGGCTCACTGATTCCAGCCCCTGTTCACCCAGTCCCTTTCAGACAGAGAAAACCCCCGTTAACCCACGTATCTCTGCCTTCAGCCCAGCCACAGGGCGGGGAGGAGGACGAAGGGGTGGCAATGGGCTGGGGAAAGCAGAAACCACTCGGTTTTGTTGCAGCCCAAGCTTGCAGCAGGGGGAACTGCTTGGGAATCCCCATCGTGGGTCCTGGTGGGGCAGCTCTGAATGACCAGACCCTTTTAATGTCTAGACCAAATGAGCTGTTTATAGCCCGGCTGACTGGAAGTGGATTCAGCGAGGAAGGCTGGGATAGACCCAAACTCAGAGGTTTTCCTGCCCTGTCCCCCAGATGGAGGAGATTAGATCAGGTATTTACTAGTCGGGACATTTTAAAGCAAATAGCAGTCACTCCCTTCGGAGCACCCAACTCTGCCCCAGCATTGTCAGGCAAAGGAGCATGTGAAAATTGGTGTTTTGGTCTTCCCTGGCAAATATTTTGATACTCTTTCAAAGATCTTAATTTGTTTTTCTTCCTTAGCTCTTGGTGGGAAGCCAAGGGAAAGCAAATCACCAGTCCTGATATTTGATCTAGCTCCATTCAGGCGTGTTTTTTTAAACAGTAGGACTTTGTCACTTATACATCTGAAGTGTATATAACAACTTTGGCAGTAGTTGTATTCTCTGTAAAGCTGTACACACTGCGTGGTTTTACTTCCAAGGATTTTGCACTTAAAAATCACAGACAGGTTGCCCCAGCTGCTTGTTTGCTGGCCTGTGCTCACTTACATGGATGCAATTTGCAGGAGTGCTCCTTTCCAGTGAAGTGCTCCATTGAAATGTTCCTTTTCAGGGAGCTTCAGCATGTGATCCTGTGATTAGTTCTCATCCCCGATGACAGGCATTTCCCTGCTTCCTTAACTTGGGTGGTTGTTCAGGTGAATTCCTCCCAGATGATGTCTTTTGATTTCAAGCTGCTGTTCCAGCAGCTGTCCCCCTTCCCCATTTCTACCTCCTGTATTGCATTTCTCAGGAAGAATTGCCTCTTCTTGGCTCCAGCAAACAAAAAGTAACCCAACCCTGTATTTTAATTTAACTGGGAGGATTTTGGTGGCACGTTGCCCTTGGTTTAACTCGAGCACAGTTCGGCTGCTTTCATTAGTTTATGGTTAACTCAGCCTGTCTAGAAACTTCCTTCAGCTGGGTGGTCCACTGGGATGAAAGCAGGGTAAATTTTGGGGGGTCTTGAGCATATCGTTTGGGAACAGAGGAATTAAACCGTGCAGCACTGGAGAACCGAGGGGATGGAAAGTGGGAACTCGCCCTGGATCCGTGCAGGTGTCGGGAGCTGCGTGCAGGGACCACACTGCAAGAGGCTTTACTGGATTAGGCTGGATTCTCATTCATGGAATTATGTACTTTAGCACCCCTCAAAAGTCAGTGCTAAAGCCAGGGAGGAGCTGGTGGGTACAGTTTTATATCTCACAGCTCCAGGGTTGTGCTTTCCTGATTGCTGCAGGAGTCCCTGTGGGTCCATAATTTGCTTTAGGGCATCTAAGGCAGGAAACCCGAGTTCCTTGGGGAAGCACAGAGATGATCTTTCTGGAAGAGCCCACATACTGGCTGGAAAACATCTGGGGAGTCAGTGAACCCAAACTGCTCCCAAGCCCTGTGCCAGAGGCACCAAGCTGAGGTGACAGCTTAACGTGGAGTGAAGGAGCCAAGGGTAATAATGAGGTGACAGCCATAAGTATCAGCCAGAGCTGCCTGCAAAGGATGTGGGATTGACTGACCCTTGGTACAGTGGGGTTTGCTGCCTCCTTTCCCACAGGAGCACAGTGGATGCACATCTCCTTCCCACATCCCAGTGGGATGGCACCCAGTACCTCATCTGTCCTTCCAGGGTGCCAAACTGCACTGCCCAGTGTTCACCACAATGAGTTCACAAAGAAATCCTGGGACCAAATCCACTGAAATCCATGCCTTAAGACTTTCCCAGTGGTTATTGCCCGGAAACCTGGGCCTGTGATTCATGCTTTTGTAGGAAGACTGGAGTTCATTGCCAGCAGTATCTAGAGGTCTGGGCTAGTACCTTTTTGTCAGGGGCAAATTTGATTTCAGAGAACTGTGACCCAAACCTGCTTGCTTAGTAAACCACTCCGAGCAGCTTTAGTAACACACACAAGGATTAGTTTGTTTTGGTTTTTTTAATTTAATTTTTCAAAATTTTGATTCTTTCGGACATCTAAAGAGCTGCTGCCCCAGTGCAGTGAGCATACAGAAGCAGGAATCAAACCATTGCTCCCACTCAGATTTCAGTTGCAATTTTTGATTTATCTTTGCTTCTCAGATGTGGAGAAAGGATTCCATTTGGATTTGCACCAAGCCGTGCCTTGACCATCACGTGGTGGTGGAGTCAGTACTGGAAAGAAAGGAAAAACGCTTATCAGGCCAATCTTTTTCCACACAGGAGCTTCAAAGGGACAGCAGTCAGATAAAAGCATGCGAACCATTGGGCTGCTCCCCATTTGCAATGCATTCTGTGATGCTTGCCCAAGGAGCAGCCAGACAGGTTGTGTGCAATCCCAGCCTCTTGCTGAGTGAGAGCATCTGATGGCTCTGTTGCTAAACAGGACAGGGAACAAAGGACATGGTTGGCTTGGAGGGAGCCCCTTCCAAGGAAAAACCCCACTCAGCTGTGCTTTTAATCCAGTGGCTTCATTTAGAAAAAAGTTTTAACCACATGAGGAACTGTGTTTATATTAGAGAAGTAAGATTTTTCCTACTAAATCAGCCCCCGAGTGCTCGTGAATCAGTGCTGTCAGTCAAACAGGAGAAAGTGATTCAGCAGGGCATGTCAGCAGTGTCTGTGGCAAGGCTGGTGCTGGGAAGTTTGGGAAGTGCAGTTACTCCAGGTGCTCCGAGTGTGCCCAGTCATGAGCCAGAGAGTCGGGCAAGGCTTGTCCCACCCTGTGGTCTCTCCTAGCAGAGGCCACTACCAGGTATGTTCAGCATGGGAACACTGGAACCTGTCCCAAAACTTTTCACCTCATTTTTGCTGCCTGAAGGTAGACATTTTTTTCCTATAGCAAAGGGTTTTTTCTGTATATCTCTTAAATTTAGCAAAGATTATTTACCAAATGTGGCTGTAGCAGACATACAGAGGTATGAGTATGCAAAAAGCGTGCAAAAGCTACACCACCAGGTACATTAGCCTGATGTAGCTGTTGCAGTACAGCTTTATTCTCCACTGGCTTGTTTTGCTTGTTTTGCCTGAAACCCAGTGTTCATGTGAAGAAAAACCCCTATATTTAAGGGGGTTGCTAATACTTCCACTAGCACTTTACCCAGTTGGTCCATCAGTTAAATCGTTCTCTGCACTTGATGGGGCTGTGATTAACTCATTCCACTTCATTTCTCTGGGTTGCTCTTAGGGCTGCCCTGGCACGTGGCCTTGTTGGTGACAATGGCACCATTCAGCCCCGCTCCGGTCCTCATTCCATGGTGGATCTCTCTGGCACTGGGCATTCCACCTCTCCCTCCTCTTTCCCTTCAGGACTGTCTGCTGAGCCTCCTTTCATGGCCCCTGGGCACCTCCAGGGACACGGTAGTGCTGCCAGTGTAAGGAATGGTGCTGCTCCTCTCTGCCCTTCAGTAGTGCCAGGGACCCCAGATCCTGGTGGAAGCTGCTGCTTCCCACATTTGCCTGTCACAGCACATTCCCAGAGCCCATTTAGTTCCCTTCCTCAGCCCGCGTTCTCAGCCTTTCTCCCTGCTTTCCACAGAGCAATCTTCAGTCGGAGCAGTAAAGCCCCTGTTTATTCCATCTGTTGTCTCTGTGGACTAAGACCTGCTGTGTCTGCAAAATTCCAAGACCTTCTCTTCCCAGGGCTTCCCCCATCTCTCTGTCTTGGAGGAAATAGGCTTTCTTTTCTTTGCTGCATGCTTTCTGCTTGGTGTGACCGATGGAATGATTCCCACCTCCCTCTTGCTTTGCCCTCTTGTCCTCCCAGTCCCAGCGGGAAGGCTAAGCAGGGCAGCACAGGTTTCAGTTCCAGACTGGCATTTGCTTCCTGGGATGCTCTCTCCAGGCAAAAATATTGCTCTGTATGGAGACAGCTGCTTCCCAGCCTTAAAGTATAAAACACAGGATCCCTTGCACCTTTGGCAAGGTGCAAAATTCCAGGTGCAGTGTCCTTGCTGAGGGTTCCAACCAGGGGAATGAAGCAGAGATGCTCACTGACAGCAGTGACAGTGCAGAGGAATGTGCTGGGGATTTGGTACAACATGGGGATTGTGCCCCAAAACATCAGGAATGTGCATTCCCCTCTCTTCAGCTGTCTCCCAGCTCCTGAGGTGTGCCTGGCACGTGCCATCAGCATCGTGCTGGAGTGGGAGTCAGAGGGGTGAGTGGGAGCTGGGATGTTTAACTTGCAGCATCCTCGTGGAAAATGTGCAGGAGTGGTTCTGTGCCCCCAGCAATGTGTTCATCAAACCCTGCTACGGTTTGTTCTTGGCTTGGGACTGTTCCCCCCTGTTATTCCAGCAGATTTCTGTGGGAGCACCAGATTAAACCTCTGTGCTGTCTGCAGAGCCCTCAGTTGAATGTGTTCAGTGCAGCACTGCGAGGCTCCCAGATCCCGGCGGCTTCCTGGGAGCTTTCCCTACCCTTGGCTGGGAATGAGCTGACACTGCAGCAGGCATTTGGGAGCAGAGACCTGTGCAGTGAATGCCCTTAACCCTCCTGACCCCGGGGCCAATCTTCCCATGCCCCAGCCCTGCGAGCACGCGAGGCTCGCTCCAAGCCGCGTCTCACAGCTCGGGGCAGGAGCGATGTTGGCACGCTCTGGGCTGGGAGCTGCGCTGACCTCTGGCTGCTCACACCCTCCTCCTGCCAAAGGTCTTCAATGGGCTGCCCACAAGCCTTTGATAAGGGATATTTAAGAGTGGGAAAAGGAGTGCAGGGAGCAGAAGGAGATTAGGAGCGGGGCTGTAGCGTTACACTGAAAAGATCTTTTGATCAGTCCAGCCTATCACTTGTATTGTGGTAAAGTTTATAGAGATCTTTGCAAAGTGTGCTACAGTTTAACCTCGTGAGCAAATGTAACAAATGTATTCACTCTGAGTTCTCCATCCTTGAGATTTTTTTATAAATACGAAGCTGATATGCTCATGTGTTACAGAGTATAAGCCTCATTTATAGACAGGGAAACTGAGGCAGTTAAAACAATGTCTCACCAAGGTCATCTGAAAAGGCTGTGGCACACAGGGCGTGGGGCACCTTGAGAGCCTGCATTGCAGCTCTGGGGAAACTTGAGTTTTTGGAAAAATACTGCATGTGCTGATCAGCACCAAGAAAATTTGATGCACACACTAGCTGGCAAGATTACCAATCCTATCTCCCTCAAGCTGGTGATCTGTTTGAGCAGTTATTTGTTTTCTTACATTAACTCATTTTAACTAAAGCAGGGGAAATGCTTCTTAAAAGTTACATCAGCTAAGATTTTGGAACTAAATCTATACCTTTTGTCTGGTATAGAATCATGGCATTGCAGAACGGCCTGGGTTGGAAGGGACCTCAAAGATCATCCTGTTCCACACCTTGCTATGGGCACCTTCCACTATCCCAGGTTGCTCCAAGCCCCGTCCAACCTGGCCTTGGACACTTCCAGGGATGGGGCAGTCACAGCTTCTCTGGGCAACCTGTGCCAGGGCCTCCCCACCCTCACAGGGAGGAATTTCTTCCTAAAATCCAGTCTAAAGTTCCTCTCTGTCAGTGTGAAGTTAGGGATGAAGAGGGGCCCAGGGAACAGTGGTTCCATGGGAATGGTGATCCCAGTTCTGGCGGGGGTCCAGCTCGGTTCCCTTGCAGGTGGCTGTAGCTGTGTTGGCAGAGGGGCAGTGCCCTGGGGGTGTGAGCAGCCTGGCACACGGGCTCTCACATGGAGGCAGTGCTGCCAGAAGCTTTTCGTGGCAGAGTGCAAAGTCTTGCTCGTGGCAGTGTTTGTAAACACGGAGCTCTGAACAGCACCGTTCCCTTTGCCAGATACTCCTCCTTTGCAGGGAATGAGAAGGTAATTGGCTTCCCAAAAGCGAGTGTATTGAGCAGCAGGATCCACGTGTGGCTGTGAGAGCTGCTCTGTGCTGTACGTGGCTGTACTTACAGGAAACCCTGCTCGGCTCATTCCCACGTGGAAGAGCAGAGGAATATCGGCGTGTCCAGAGCAGCCTGTCCGTCACTGTGTGCTGCATTAAATAACCAGATGGACCGGCACAACTGTGCTCATTGAGCAGGGGAGGAAGTGCTTATTCTTCCAGCTGGACTCCAAGTCTCCCTTGGGAAGCAATGTTTATAAAGAACGGGCCCATCCATTGCAAATTAATGCCTTAAAAGTTAGTCAGCCCTGCCCCTGCCCCTGAGCTTTCCTCATCCAGCTCTTGCTCCGCAGGAGGACGGTTTCAAACAGAGCTGGAGGAGGATTTCTTTGTTTCCACAGAGCTGCTCTTGGATACAAAGAAAACTGGTGCTTGAACCAACATCTGGAAGCTTGTTTTCTCTCAAAATAAATACTCCATTCTGCTACCTCTTCTCACAGACTCCTCTTTTTTTTTTTTAAACTTGTGAATCAAGCACCAGCTGCCCTTGCAGGAGAGACGGAGGCTGAAATTCCTGTTGTTTTGGCCGTATTGCTCACTTCTTTGTATCTTCTTCCCTGGCTCCCTCTTCTCCCGAGTACCTAAAGTGTTTGTTTTTGCTTTCGGGGTTTGGCCTGTGTTTGTCCTCCAAAATCTGCCACAGCTGCCTGTAGAGGAGGTGGTGGGCATCTCCCTTGGGGGATTAGCCTTGTTGCAGGGGGCAGGCTGAGTCACTGAGCTTTCAAAACCCCAAATCGGTGGTGTTTTCTCCTGTCTTGCTCAAACTGACCATATTCTTGTCTCTTCTGCTCCCTGCACTGCAAGTTTGTGGGGGCCAGGGAGGGTCTGTGGTACTCGGGTGGGGTCTGTCACCGTGGCGTTGGCAGGGGATGTCATGGCCCATCATTACAGTTTGTGATGGAAGCAGAAATCATCTCGAACATGTTAACCTGTCAGGAGGGAAAAAAATAAGTACCTTTTTAGTTATGTAATTTTCAAGGGTCGGTCTTGGGGTGTCTGAAATGTGTTTTCAGCTGTAGGTGTGAGTGCACAATATCAGTGTTTTCTTCTCAGAACGCGTAGGTTGGGCGCTGCTTTTCCCGACACTGCCAGTTTCTGCTACCATATGTTCCCTTTTGCAAAACCTTTAGCACTGTTAACTTGGCTTAATGTAAACAGATGATGCTGCGTCTTATATTCCAAATTGCCAAGGCTGTGCAGGCACCACCTGGAGTGGTGCATGTGTGACTGGTCTTTCTTAACCTGTGCTGGAAGCTCTGCCTCTACCCCACCTTTGCCTCCAGTTGTTTGTCTTCAGGAGGAAGGAATCTTGTCTTAGATGCCCTGAAGGTAAATTATGGACCCGCAGGGACTCCTGCAGCAGTCAGGAAAGTACAGCCTGGAGCTGTGAGGTATGAAATGTTGAAAATGAAATTGTCCCCATGAAGCTGCAGTGAAATGCACGGGACAGCTTCACCCTTCTCTCCAAGGCGGAGAGCTCTTCACCGCCTCAGGACAGCTGCGGTGCCTGTTTGCCACCTACCCCACCTCTTCCTCCAGTTGTTTGTCTTCAGGAGGGAAAGGGTGCTAGAAAAGATGGAGGCGTGAAGAAACGTGGTGCCGCGTGGGCGTCGCGGGTCTCGGCCGGTCCCTCACCCCGTGTCTGTCTCGCACCCAGGACGTGAACGCGGGCGAGGGCAGCGANTCCGCCGCGAGCTGGAGATGAGCACCGCCAACAGCGAGCACCTGGAGGAGGCGGGCTCGGCGCTGAGCGACGAGCAGAGCAGCGGCACGCTCAGCTCCCCCGGCCAGTCCGACATCCTGCTGACCGCCGCGCAGGGCACCGTGCGCAAGGCCGGCGCCCTGGCCGTCAAAAACTTCCTGGTGCACAAGAAGAACAAGAAGGTGGAGTCGGCCACGCGCAGGAAGTGGAAGCACTACTGGGTTTCCCTGAAAGGTACGGGGAAAGCGGGCGGGGGTTGGTGCCGGCGGGCGCACGGGCTGTCCCGGGGGGGGGCGGAACCAGGNGGTGGCGGAACCAGGGGCCTGCACTCGCAACTTCAGCTGCTCTGAGCGTCAGTGTAATGCACACAGAGTTGGGGGAAGCGGCCCTGCTGTTCCTCAGAGGTTTTGTGTGGTGATCGCTGATGTGCTCTCGTGATGGCACAGCCCAAGGCACAGCAGTGGGGTTCAAACCCTGCTGGCACCACCCAGGGTGGCTTCCCTTGGGTGTTTCCTTGGAGAAGCGTGTCCATGGCTTGCTGACAGCTAAATGCCCATGGGCACACGATGGTGGGAGCCTGTCGGTGGTGACAGTGGCCTGTGTTCAGACGGGGGCTCTGCCACACTCTGCATTCCTCCTGCACCTCTCGGGCTTTAGGGCTTCTCCTTCCCCGAGAGGTGTTTCATGAGCACAAACACCAGTGAGCTGCAGCACAGTCGTGGTGAGGACAGGAAGCCATGGGTTGGTCATCAAGCCTGGTGCGTGGTTGGGCGACGCTGGCTCTGGCTGTGTCACCCATCCTGCGGTGGGCAGCCCTCAGCAGCCCTGCTCCCTCCTCAGCTGCCCGCGACACAGACCCTCTGATGGTGGCAGTTCCTGCCAGGCATGTGCTCGTCAACTCATCTTCATGTGGTTTAGCAGCAGGAAAATGGGAAGCCAGAGTTTGGGACTGGCTCCCTCTCCTCTGCCGTGACCAGAGCCAGGAGAGGCAGAGCCCTGTCTCCTGCTCTAGGTGGGTTCACCGAAAGAGCTCAGTGTGGTCAAACCCTGTCCTCCCCACAGAGTGCTTTTCTCAGAGCACTTGTTTATTTTTAATTTGTGGCGCTGTTTTAAAACCAACAGTAAAGTTAGGAGCCAGCTCTTCCTTGGAGAGATGGGGAAATGGGAGAGGGGAGAGGGAGGTGAGGGACAGCCCTAATCTCCTGGGAGGGGGCCCTGGCAGGAAGGTCTTGCTGTGAGGAGCGGGCAAACAAAGGGCCATCTGGGAGGGAAAAGGGGAAGGATGAGCAGGGAAGTGATGTTGTTTGGAAGTGCTTTGACTCAAGTGGAGTGTTAACTCCTTGGATTGCTGTGCCTCCATACTGTCAGTGTTTAACCGAGCCTTTGAAGTGAACAGCTGCCATTGTTTGGCTACAAATAGTTTTCTGAGAGGCTGGGGACCAGGGCATCCCTTTCCAGTGACACAGCAACTGTGTGCCAGCTTGTAAACGACTGGAGACAGTGTGGGAAGGTGGGAGAGGAGGAGACTCTATTCCTTTTGGAATCTCCCGAATTGCACACTTGCTATATACTTTCATTTCCTTTCCCCAAGAGGACTGTAAAGATTATTTTCTTTTTTCTGTCCCCAAGTAAGTTTTTTTGTCCATCAGTCCCAGCCCATTTTAATTCCAGTTACTGTCTGCATCCAGCAATTAACTGGCTTGATCTTTGCCTTGCAGGGACCATGGCAGCAGCAGCTGCAGAGGCTGAGGCTGGGCCATGCCCGGGGGCCTGTCTGCTCCCAGGGCTGGCTCACAGCTGGTTGTCACCCTCAGGGGACACAGGATCCCAGCCTGTGTCTTCCTTGGGATGAGGTGGCCGTGGATGACCCAAAATTTGTGACTTCTTGTGATGTTTCTCATCTGGGGCTGTGTTTTACAGCCTGTGACTTTCTGTTTCGGCAATACAGAGGAGAACAAAACTCGGGGAGAACAAAGCAGCCCTGGGTCAGGGCTTGGTGTGCCCCACAGCTCGTGGTGTGCTCGCTTGGCATTGAAACCAGCACCTCACCGAGCTGAAAACTGGGCACTTGCTGGTGCTCTCCGCTGTGAAAACCCAGACAGGCTCTGGCAAATCCTCCCTCATCCCTGTGAGGTTTATTTATAGTCTCAGTCTCAGCTCTGAGGAGCTGCAGGGCATCTGAACGTGCTGCTTGTTGTCTCCTGCAGGGTGCACGTTGTTCTTCTACGAGACCGATGGCAGGTCTGGCATTGACCACAACAGCATCCCCAAGCACGCCGTCTGGGTGGAGAACAGCATCGTGCAAGCCGTGCCTGAGCACCCCAAGAAGGACTTTGTCTTCTGCCTCAGCAACTCCCTCGGGGACGCTTTCCTCTTCCAGGTTGGTGTTTGCAAAGTTTTTCTCTTTTTCTGTCCCCCGTCAAGGAGGACATCGTAGCTCTGGTTGAAATAAATGGAAAAATCCTGCTGACTCCAGTAGGTTTGGGGTTTTCCTCTGGACATGATCAGTGGCAAATCTGCTCTTTCTGTTAATTGACTGGACCCTCCTTGTGTAGATGGCTGGGGCAAAGAATGAAGAAATGCTCTTATATCACAGTTAAAACGGGTTGGGCAGCGTGCTTAGAACACACAGACCAAGGCAGTCAGCACACGGGACATCCAGCTGGCATTCAGTGTGCTGTGCCACCCTCTGGGACTTGTGGGAGATGTGTGTCAGACAGGGCCTTGCAGAGAGGCTCGAGGAGCTGACAAGACCAAGAGGAGTTGGAAGTGCAGGGTTTGCTTCTTTAATCAGAAGGTAGGAATGTCTGAATTTCTCAGGGTACATCTAAAAAAAAAAATTCAGGACTTACATCAAAGGCTGTACATTAGTTGATGTGTTTCACTGGAAAAGATTTCTGTAATTTGGTAACCACTGCTTCCCTGAGTGATTTTTAGGTTGGCATCCCCTTTCTTATGTTAAGTTGGCACTAATCAGGGTGTGACATTCTGTAATTGTCAGCATGTGCTGAGCTGGGTGCATTTCCTCCTCTTTGGATTCAATTTTCTTCACTGGAGGAATCCCTTTATTTCCCTTTCCAATGACAATGCATTCAGAGTTTCTTGCCTTCCTAAACCAGAAGCTACTCTGTGGTAGGATGTGTCCCCACATCATCACTCCCTTGTACTCCAGAGCAAAAAGTGAAATTACACTGTCCTGTAGGTCCTTGCAGGTGTCCTTAACAAGGGGCTGGATTCTCAAACTGGTGCCAGAAAAAAGCCCTTCTAACTCTTGAAGGGACTGAGTATCTGATTGCATGCTGAAAAACTCATCATTTTTTTGTGGAGTAACTCCTCTGCCACCTCAGTGGGATTCACTGCCATGGGCAGGGACACCTTCCACTATCTCAGGCTGCTCCCAGCCCCATCCAGCCTGGCCCTGGACACTTCCTGGGATGGGGCAGCCACAGCTTCTCTGGACAACCTGTGCCAGGGCCTCCCCACCCTCACAGGGAGGGATTTCTTCCTGATATCCAATCTAAATCTCTCTGTCAATTTGAAGCCATTCTCCCTTGTCCTTAAAAATAGTCCCTCTCCATCTTTCTTGTGGGTCCCTTCAGGTCCTGCAAGGTCACAATGAGGTCACCCCAGAGGTTATTCCCTAAGAGCCCTGTGTCATTATGCCATGGGTAGGTTTTCATGTAGGGAAAAAGCCAAACAGAGCCTTTCCAAACAAAACCCGGTCATTGATCTTGCCAGAGATGTTGTGTGGTGTGTCCTTGTGCCATGGAAGCAGAGGAGAAGGCAGGGCTGCCCTCGGAGCAGTGGCCCTTCGGTGCCCCTGCCCCACACACAGCACAGAGCTGGAGCAGCGGGTTTGGCGAGGAGACCCCACGGAGCTGCAGGAGACTATTTCTGTCCTGGGCAAGGGAAAAACAGGGCTGTTTGTGATGCCCACAGATCCTGAACATCTTGTGACAAGGCTGCCCACTGCCCTGCCCCCAGAGACATCCCATCCCTCCCACGCTCAGGCAGCTCTGGCAGTGCCCACACGGATCCAGCCCTTGCACATGTCACATGTGTTTTCCAGGATACACATGTGGGATAGACGTGTGACACCACGTACTTGTGTGTCAGGTGTCTGCAGCTTGTTTGTGTGGTGCTTCCCCTTCAGCAGGGCAGCGATTCCCATCGCCTGCTCATCTACCAGGAGAGCCTTCCGCTCCTAAAAGCCATTCCAGATCCTTTTTCCCCTCCCTCTCCCCAGGAAACCAAAAAGTAAAATGAATCTGATGGTATACAGATAATACTTTGAAATTTAACAAGATAAAAATGCTGTTAGCATTTTGCTAGGGATGAAATACACCATCTCACTCTAGGTCCAGCGCTGCTCTCTTCTCTGCTGGGGACAAGGTTTCGCCACCTGACTGGGGGCAAAGTGTCTCCCATTCTGGCAAATAATTCCTGCATTTCCACCAGACATTCCTCAGCAAGGGGGACTCAGAGTGTCTGCAGCAGTGGAATGAGAGCTTGTTAATGGTACTGCTTGGGCAGGGAGCCTGACCAGTTTCAATGACCAGTTTGAGCCATATCCTGTGTACAGTGCCAGCTGAAGACAAGGAAATTGGGAAGTCAGAGATCAGTCCTTCTGGAGTAGATCCTATTTCTGCTTAGAGCTTCTATCCTGAGCAAGAAAAATGGTGTCCTTCTGGGACTCGTGTGTCCCACTTGCTTCAGTACCACCAAAGTTTTGGCAGCATCAGTCTGAAGCCCAGCCCGTGCATATGTGATTCCCAGAGCTGGGCTTCTCTGGGAGCCTCTCCTTGGCTTCATCCTTTGCTGTTAGTTGTGACCTCAGCGAGGATGACCTTCCTCATCCACGCCAGCAACTGGAGAAATCATGCTGGGCTGGCTATTAATAGATCAGGTATCATCAGAAAGTTTAATTAGAACAAGGTGGTTTGGCTCCTTGCTCCTTTTCCAGCCAGGAGCCAAATACCAGTGTGATTATTGCCCCAGGCTGACACTCACAGAAAGTCCTCTGCAACCCTGAGCTGGCTGTAAGGTTTGTTTTATAACCTGCTGAAAAAAAGGAATGGAGTTTAGTAAGAAGCCTAAGAAGACTGACTTTTTATTTTGAAAATCTGGAAAGAAGACTCTGGAAATGTTCTTGTTTGTGTGAGAAAAGCCTCTAATCAGAGTGGTCTGTTCCAGGAAAATGTGCTGGTGTCCCATGCTCCAGCCTGGTACCTCCTGGAGTGGTTTGGGCTGGAAGGGACCTTAAAGATCATCCAGTCCCAACCTCCTGCAATGAGCAAGGACATCTTCACTATCCCAGGTTGCCCCAAGCCTCGTCCAACCTGGCCTTGAACACTTCCAGGGAGGGGAAAATGTTCTCTTTTCCCAAGCTGTCCTATCCATGCTTGGGAAGGGACAGTGCCAGAGCTGTAGAAATGAGGATGAGCCTGCCTTTAATGATAACAGGGGTGTCTTCAGAGTGCTTTGGGACCTTCAGAAATGGGAAGCTTATTTGTGCACCGTAATAGAGCTACTCGTGCTTATCATGGTCACATTTAATGCCATTAATTTATTATTAACTGCTGCATGCCAGAAAAGCTCTCCAGTCTGGGAAGAGCACAGGGGCTGCTGCATTCCCTGCCTTAAGGAACTGAGAGTTTAGAAAACATCGTTAAATGCCGGCCTACAAATTCTGGCAGCACTGCATTGAGCCAGGGAGGTAATTCCTGAGACCTTGCTGGGAAGCTCCCCACAGCTGCCAAGCACAGATAGAGGTGTAATTCCAAGTGCTGAGTGCCCGGTGCAGTTAAAAATGGCCTGCTTAAGGATGAGGGGGGTTATTACTTCGACAGGAGTAAGTGGATTTAAGGCTTTGAGTCTTGAGATCAAAGGGAAAGGCAACGCCTTGGAATTGCATTTGTTAATCTCCAATCGGTTTTAAAGAGGAGCCTGGCTTCTTCTCCCCGTCTCCCTGCATGCAGACCTGCAGCCAGACGGAGCTGGAGAACTGGATCACGGCGATCCACTCGGCCTGTGCCACCGCCGTGGCGCGCCAGCACCACAAGGAGGACACGCTCAAGCTCCTGAAGACCGAGATCAAAAAGCTGGAGCAGAAGATCGACATGGACGAGAAGATGAAGAAGATGGGGGAGATGCAGCTGTCCTCTGTGACAGACTCCAAGAAGAAGAAGACCATACTGGATCAGGTAAACTCTCCTGCTCATGTGAAGGGAGTCCCTAGCGAGGGTTTAAGGACTGCTAGAGATCGGTGGGAGCTCCCCGGAGCAGGTGGGACGTGTTTTGGCAGGAGAGCTGTGCTGGCTGCCTTAGGTGCACCATTTCTCCACCAAGGGCCAGCATGGGCTGTGTTCTCCTGGCCTCCAGGCTGGGATTTGGGTAGCAGGGGGCTGAGTGAGGAGGGTACCAGCCATGGCAGCAGGATGCCTTGGGGAACAGCTGCTGCTGCTGCTGTTTTAAGTGTGCCAGAGGCTGCTGCTTCTGCTGGGAGCCAGGCTGAAGGAACCATCCCTGATTTCTGCTTGTCACAAGGGCCTGCCGTGACCTTGTGGCCGCATCCCTGGCTCCCCTGGGGCCCGCTCCTTCTGCCTTCAAGTCGGCAGCGTAGCTGGGTTTGAGAAGCAGAGAGCTCGAGCAGATGTCTCTCCCACTGCTGCAGCAGCACCTTGTTTTGGGAAAGGAACATATGGCCCCTGCTTCCCTTGTTTGGAGCTCTTGTAGCACGGCTGCCAAGTGTGCCTGTAGTGCAAAGCATGGGACGTGTTTGGGGCGAAGCTAAAGAGGTTTGTACCCCCTGGAAGCCGGGAGAAGGGGGGACGAGGGAGATGCTAAAGAGCTCCACTCAAAGGCTGTCAGTCACAGAGAGAGGACAGAGCAGTCTCTCTCTTTATGTAACTGAGTTTGTCTGGATGCTTTGAAACTGTTTCCTATCAGCTATTTGAATTATTTAAATAAGTCCTTCCATAGGCTGATTACAGCACTCTTGCACTGATCAGATTAATTATCCCCAGTGTATGGCACTTTTTCAAGTACAGCGAGCTCTGTTGGTGCTCACAGCAAAGCTGCTGCTGTGGCTGCTGATTTGGGATGCCTTGTGCCTGGAATTTGGTGGGGTTTGCTCTTCTGGTTCCTCAGATGCTCTTCATGCATGAAAGAAGCCTCTTAAGGGACTGCTGAGCAGAGAATCTTGGAAATACAAAGAAAATTAAAAATGAAATTTTAATCCTGTTAATTAGCATTGTATCAAAGGAGCAGTTGTCTCAGGAGGACACTTCTGCCATCAATGCAGAAAAAGTTGTTTTCTATCTAATGAAAACTCTTTTATTATTTGTATCCATTGGGAGGGTGGGGGGATGCGGGAAAAACGAGGAATCGGGGTTTTTGAGATCGGCATTGGTGAAAAACGTGCGTTACTGGGGATTTTTTCAAGGCATTTACCACTGTCCTCTTCCTCCTCTCCCCTTCCCTCCCCTGGCTCCCGTCGGTGCCGGACGCAGATCTTCGTGTGGGAGCAGAACCTGGAGCAGTTCCAGATGGACCTGTTCCGGTACCGCTGTTACCTGGCCAGCCTGCAGGGCGGGGAGCTGCCCAACCCCAAGCGCCTGCTGGCCTTTGCCAGCCGCCCCACCAAGGTGGCCATGGGCCGCCTGGGCATCTTCTCCGTGTCCTCCTTCCACGCGCTGGTGAGTGGGGCAGGGGCAGGGACCAGCCTGTGCCTCAGGCTCAGCCCTCACCTGAGCCTGACGCCCTGGGAGGGGCCCTGGGGATGGAGTAAGGAGCAGGTGCTTGCAAGCCGTGGCCGTAGGGAAGAGCCATCTTTGTCCTAAACACGTGATTTTGGATTCCCTCTATGAACAGATTTTCCTATTAAAAGAGCAGGGGCATCTCAAATGTCCACGGACTTGGGCTTGATCCACAAGTCCTGTGAAGTCAGTGGGAGCAGTTCTGAGGCCCTCAGCATGTGCTGGCTGAGACCTTCTCGGGCACGGCTCGCTTTCTCCCATATGGATGAAACTACTGAGCTATTATTCCAATATCCGGTCTCTGGTGATCAACCTGATGCTCCAAAAGGGAGGGGAAATGCTCTTCTCTGCTCCTTACAGTGTGGCAAATAATGGTTGTTTAAATATAAGTACTGTAAGAACCCAGCTCTTCAAAATACAGGGAAATGTTGTACAAAGTGGTGGGGTTTTAATGAACTTGATTTAAGTTCTTGTAGTTTCAGCTTGGACTCCTGGAGGTTCACAGAAATAGCTGAGCTCCAGTGTTGTCTTGTAGATGTCAGCTGTAGCCTTCAGTTGAATGCAGAGCTGTAATTCAGTCAGGGGCGTTTTTATTCTTCCCAATATGAAAAGATTAGCGTCATCATCCTGCTAATTGCTGCTGGATTTATTATATTTTTTAAGTGGCGGGCTGTAATTTGCATTTATGCTTTTTTTGTTTTTGCATCTAGCAAAGCACTGAGCGTTAGCCTGAAAAACAGTCTGCCTCTTCATGCTGGTGTCTCTGGAGAGCCAAGGGAAAAAAAATATGTTTTGAAAATGTTGTGCTGGAAAAGACACGTGTTTTCTTCTCCTCTCAGCAAGCGCTCGTGTCCTCCTTTGCCCCCAGTAACGTGGGGAAATGCAACTCCACGTCAGGAGTCCTGACTGAAGTTTCAGGAGGGGAATTGCCCAGAGAAGCTGTGGCTGCCCCATCCCTGGAAATGTCCAAGGCCAGGCTGGACAGGGCTTGGAGCACCCTGGGATAGTGGAAAGTGTCCCTGCCCATGGCAGGGGGTGGAATGGGATGGGCTTTAAAGTCTTTTTCAACCCAAACCATTCTGTGATTCTATGACCCCAGTCTCCTGAAGATGTTCCTCAGTGCATTCATCCAAGGATGTGCTAAGTTATCCCAGGTGCCTCTGCATAAACATCCCAGCTACAACTGCAGAACATCTCACAAGCCCAGGCTGTGGAAATGCAGACACTGCTGTAGTGGTCAAGTTCTCCTTTTCCTTGATTTTCCCACATTTCCCAAGGAGAACCTCCATTCCTCATACCATTCCTTGGGTGCACCAGGCAGCCTTCTGTCCATCCTGGCTTTAGTTTTGGATGTGCTGCATCCAAATAACCAGTTCCTCAGCTTAGTAGCCCGGGGCATCACTCGGGGGTGTGGGTGTTCCCAGTGGGGTTGCCAAACGTGTGACAGTCCCACTGTGCTGGCTGGGGCTGTGGGAATGCAGCACAAAGGTGTTCCAGGAAGTGCACAGTCGGCAGGGTGGGTCTGTCTGGCTGTCTGGCTGGCTCTGCCTCGCCTCTCCTTCATACCTGCCATTCCCTACCCCACTCCCTGTTTGGCAGGAGAGGAGCTGCCTCTCCTCGGGCCACCTCCGCGTGGGAAATCTGCTTCGACATCGGCCTGAACACTTCACTCTGGCTAATGTCCCACTGATGTCCAGCAGAGAAATGCTCCCCAGATAGCTGGGCTCAGTAAAGGCCAATGAATTTTGCTGGCACGAGCCATTTTTCAGAGCAGTTGACACTGTTCTGACCAGAAGGCTCATTTCAGCTCACTTTTTCCCTTCCTGTGTCTTGGTCACTCCTTCAGATGTCACTTATCTTTAGGGAAGTGCAGGTTTAACTGCCATGACCTCCCTGCAAGCCTTTATCTGGCCTTGCTGCAGTTATGAGTCAGCACCAGGATGCTCAGAGTGTTTCCACAGGAAACAGCCAAGAGGAAGACCAGGAAGCAACAGATAAGTCTGGAAATCTCAGATTTCACGTGTCCAGCTTTGAAACTTTACTAGGAAAAGAAAAAAAAGAAAAAACCCAAACCCTTCACCGGTGCTGAGGCTTTGCTCAGACTAAATGCCA
>VZRJ01004330.1:1401941-1446956 GCA_013397565.1 Ptilonorhynchus violaceus
ACGGAGGAAGAGGGGTGGGGGGGGGGGGGGGTGGCGTGTACTGCCCATTTCAGCGTTTGAGGCTGGGAGAAGTGAGTTGTTACCTGTTTGCAGGGAGAAGGAGGCAGCGGCCCGGCAGCACCGTCGCGGTCCCAGCAGCGAGCGCCCCTCGTTGCCGTGGGATTCGCCTTTCCCCCGATCCCCCGGCCCGCAGGCCGTGTGTGCCGCGGGCTGCTGCAGCCTCCCTTTCTGAAGCCATGTGGCGTTGACAGGTGGCGGCTCGCACGGGGGAGTCGGGAGTGAGGAGAAGGACACAGGCCATGTCCAGGTCCGCCAGCAAGCGGAGGAGCAGGTTTTCTTCCCTCTGGGGGCTGGATACTACCTCGAAGAAAAAGCAGGGGAGGCCAAGCATTAATCAGGTAAGCACGTGGAAATTTGGGATATTGTTATTTTCAAGGTTGGTTTGTTAGCTCACGCAGAGTTACTGGCATAGACTCATCTCATTCCTCATCCTCTTCAAAAATCAGGGGCTGTAATTGCAGATCCGTGTGCAGCAGCTCCTGTCAAAGGTTTGGAATTTGCCCTTTCTTTAGCTCAATTCTGTTGTTGCATTTCTGCTGCTTCTGCTTTTGCTGGCGGTGCCTTCCCTAATCTCGGGAGCAGCAAAGCAGTAGTGTAGAACAGATACAGCTTTGAAAGGAAAAAAAAAAAAATTCAGACTTGTTTGGTTATTTTAATTTTAAATTATCAGTCTGTACAATGCTTTAAACGTAGCTGAGTTTGGTGAAAACTTTCTAAAGTGATAAAAAACTTTGCTTTTAGTAGGGACAGTCCCTGTTTTGCTTCAGATTTATAAAAAAGCAGAAGTTGTGCTGTTTCCACTGAGTCACTGCCCAGATCTTTCTCTAGAAAACGTTTCAGTGTGGTAGAAAGGTGCTTCCCTGTTGTTCTTTCCAAACACCCCTAATTACAGCTTTCAATTTTTGAGAGCCATACCTCATCTAATTGCAGGAAATGTAGACTCTGCTTTTCTTTCTCTTCTCCCGCTTTCTGTGGGGAGGAAGGCTGGGGACACACGTTGTTCTGTGCCCTGTGATTCCTTGTGCTGTCTGTTGAAGCAGCAGTGGGTGTTTGTTTTGTTCAGCACGGGATGAACGCTGTGGAATTGTTCAGCTTGTTTGTAGCGAGACATTCAAAGTTCACCTGATATTTAGAGGCTGAGCAGAAGCTCAGGGTTTGGCTGGAATGCAGCAGATGCCTCCGTGAGCACATTCCCAATTCCTTGTGCTGCTGCTGCAGCATCCCCAAATCCCTTGTCCTGAGCTGGGATCCTGCTCATGCTGTGTCTCCAAACCTGTTTTCCCCTCCCCTGAGCTCACCCTTTTGTTTTCCCTTTCAGTGGGGATAATTGGTTTCTTCACGCTGCCTCCCCCACTGCTGCCCCCCTCGCTCCTCCATAGGCACAGGCACGGAAAGGGATTCTGCTCCAGGATAAAGGAGGGTCATAGTGGGAAGAGTTGTAAAAAAAGTAAAGTTTTGAGAAAGTAGCAGAATGTCTAAATGCAGTGCCTGAACACATTGCCCTTGCTCATGCAAAGTGTTGCCCACTGGAAGCAGCAAACTGTAAGTCCCTAAAGGGCAGAGACCTTTTCCCATCCTGCATGGTCCCTGCTTCAGTTTAGCCACGGAATAGTTAACAAACCCTGCAACTTGATCCTAGAGCTGTGCTGATGTGGAGCTATAAAACTGAACTTTTCAGTTTTCATTATTGGCTTCTGCTGCAGCACCAACCCTGCCTGCCCATCTGATGCAGTGCTGCGCTGATTTGGGGTGGATCCTGCAAATGCTCCTGTTTGGTCATTCCTCCTGCACGGAATCCTGTTGACTTTGGCTCTCTGGCTGGTGCTGGGTTACCAGCTCCTGTTTCATGAGAGAAGGGTTACATGGCTTGTGGTGCTTGAATGTTTGCTGAGTACGTTTTGGCAGCTGGGTCGTTACAAAGCCAGCCAGAACCAGAGCCCTTCTCATTTCTCAGCGTTGGCAGAGGTGGGGAAGTGTTCATTTCCCACATTTTACAGGTGGGGGAATGGAGGAGGAAGAGAGATAAAATTAGTCCAGCTCCACCAAGTGAGTCAGTGACAGACCTCTAAGCAGAAGTGGCCTCTAATCTTCCTGCACCACCCCGTCACCAGCTTATCTTTCACTTCCCCTTCTCCTCCATCAAGCTGATATTTTCCTTTTCTCCAGTGCATCTGCAGCAGAGAGGCAGGGAATGTTGGAGAGGTCCCTCAGTTCACTCCCTGCAAGCCTTTGTGGTGGGCCCAGGTGTGGCCAGAGACTGGTGCAAAGGGGTGCCTGTGTCAGTAAAGCCTCACTTGTGCTCAGGAGGAGTGGTCTGGTGAGGAACTGATGGTGGTGGACACAGGAGAGCTCTTCCCTCTAGTTAAGGAACAGCACCTGGAGTGAGCTGACCTGGTGTTTGGGATCCCCTCTCTGCTGAAAACACCTCCTTGTTCCTGTGTCATTTCTTTTTGCATGACAGGCTCAAGCAAAAAGTGTTTAGAGGGACTGCTGAATGTGACTTACCCACGCTGAAGAAGGTTTCCCCCATCCCAAATTTCTCCAACAGTGAAAAATGTCTCCAAGCAGTGTGTTTGGAGATGAATGTTTGTATTCCTGAGTTTGATTTCCATGCTGGATGTTAGACAGGCTGTTCTGCCCTTGGCATGTGCTGCAGACAGGCAGTCACATTCATGTTTTAAAGCAGATTCCCTCTGTTGTTCCTCAGGTGTTTGGAGAAGGAGTCGATTCAGTGAAGAAATCTCTGGAAGGGATTTTTGATGACACAGTCCCGGATGGCAAGGTAAAACCCCAGCTCTGCAGCTGCCTCCTTTCCCCACGTTTACAGCCAGCAAATTCAGAATAAATGCTAAGATTTGCTGTTTTGCCATTTCTAAGCATAGGAGCTGCAACAGTCTTGTTGGCATTGGTTTGCCCAGAAACACCATCCGTGTCAGGTTGAAATTTAAGTCTGCCTTTATCCCTATTATTTTTTGTTGCATTCCTAGCATTCCCAGTAGCCAGAGGCTGAAATCCCAGGAGAAGCACATTGCACCAGTGTAGCTGTGTGGGTGGCATGGGAAGGCACGCTTTATCCAGGGAAAACTGCAGGTTCCTGTCCAGACAAGCCTTCAGCCTGGGCTTAGGAACAAAATATCTCCTCTCTAAGAGGGCTCTCTGATACAGCACATAATACACCGGTTATTGATGAAGGGGGAGTTGTGTTGGGCTGGGACACGATGGATTTTGTCTGTTCAGAGGGAGAAAGAAGTGGCACTGAGCAGCGTCCACCAGCACAACCCCGACTGCGACATTTGGGTTCACGAGTACTTCACGCCCTCGTGGTTCTGCCTGCCCAACAACCAGCCTGCCCTGACGGTCATCCGGCCTGGGGACACCACGCGGGACGTGCTGGAGATGATCTGCAAGGTAAGGCTGCCCAGGGGAGCCTGGTGTGCCCTGCACTGGCAGAACAGGCCTGTGCTAGGTGAAAAACAGGGATTACACCGAAATGTTCAGGCCAGGAGCACAGCAGAGAATTCCCTCCAGCTGGAGCCAGCTTGGCGTGGCCGCAGGGAGAGGCAGCGGGCTCGGGTTTGCCTTTCCCACTCCGGCTGCTGTGCACGAGCCTGGAAGTGCCTCCACACTGGCACACGAGCTGAGTGTGGGACCCCTCTCCCAGCCCATGGGATGCCCCACGGTGTGGTGATGCAGCCACCCTGGTGCCCCCAGCTCTGCCACCCGTCCCACAGCCCCTTCCCTTCTCTGCCAGGGAAGTGAGGTGATCTCACCCCTTCCAGGGTGAGCCAGGGGGGCCTGTTTCCACGTGCATCCCTCCTTCCTTCCTTCCTTCCCCTCGGGCTGGCTCTGGGGAGAACAGCAGCACCAGGAGGAGGAGAAGGTGCCTGTGTTCGCTGTCTGCACTGCAGAGTCAGACTCGACCTCGTGTGGGTGGCGGGAGGGGAGAGGGGAAAGCTTTTATCTACACTGGAGTCGGGGGGAAGGAAAACCACCTGGATTTCTTCGCCAGATGAAGTATCAGAGACGTTTGGCCATTAAAAAGAGTTCCATCTCTTTAGAGTTGGAAACTTTGACAAATTAAATGCAGGTTTTCAGAACTGGCAGCTCCGTAATGTGTGTTTTCTGCTAAGTGAGCGAGACCCAACTCGTGTCACGTGCTGCTCTGAAAAGCGAGTCTGCTTTGTACAACAACAACAGCAGAAGCAAAGAAAACATTTATTACTATTGAGAGCTTAACTTTGGGGACTTTCAGAGCGTGTTGCGTGTGCTTCCAAAGAGAGGGAAGGTGAGGGAAAGGCGTTTGTTTCCAGTAATTACACGGTGCGCTCGTCTCTCTGCCAGGTGCGCTGCAGCTTGTGAAAGCTCTGCTTTGTGTTCAGCAAAAGATGACATTTTTGGAGAGAGGCATAATAGGGAAGCTGGATGACACATTATTAGTAATGATTTATTTTTAGGATTTATGTTTTCCTTTGGGTAAGGGTGATTAACTGGACCGAATCCTCGGCCGGGGTGAGCTGGTGGGGCTGCAGTGGTTTCAGCAGGTGCCTGCTGGGGGTCTGCTCTCTCACTGTGTGTTTGCTGTGGTGGGGGGGGGTGTGTTTAAGGAGAAGGAGAGGCTGGTGAGTGTTTTTTGAAGAGCTTTTATCTGTTTCTTTCCTTTCTGTAAGAACTTTCAGCCTGAAAAACACTGTTGGGATGCTTTCTTTTCTGTAGCGTTTAATAATCAATCTCTTTCTTCTGTCTCTTGCATTCAGCTCATTTTTCCCCCTTTAATATCTGATCCACATCATTTCACATCAGTTTGCCATCTGCCATCTGAGAACCAGTCAAGTTCTGGTATAGTAAACATTTCAAGCTCTACATTTCATATAAACCTCCTCATGTTTGTAGATGTGGTTAAATCTGTGCTGTTAAACTGAGCTTGATTATTCTGTTGGAGAACATTAAGTGCACTAAAGTCATTGTGGAAAATGTGTTCTTTTGCTAACATTGCTGCTTGTTATTGTACAGCGAGTTAGGCTTTGGAGGATGCTTTGTGACACTTTTATGATTCAAGATTGGTGGGAGGAGTGTTTCAAGCATGTTTTAAAGTGGTTTCTCAAAGATTTCTCCTAAGATGTAACTAGCAACATCACTTGGAAGGCAGGAAAAGTCAGATTATATGCATTAAATTGCTTTCTGTGCCTGGTAGGAAATGGTTGGTCCCTTCCACCCTTAACTGTGCTGTGATTCTGTGAAAGCACTGCTCAGTGTGAGTGTCTGTGTATGTATGACTAACATTTGCATAGTGGTACGGCTTCAGGTGGAGGAGGAATCACACTCTGTATATGGACTTAGGCAGGGCCAGTGTGGAGATCATAACACCAAACCCCAATACGGAGATCATAACACCAAACCCCAATATGGAGATCATAACACCAAACCCAAGCATAGCAGACTCCATGGCATTTCGTCTTTTGACTGCAGAAAAAGTGAGGCAGGAAAGGTTTTTTTCCCTCACAATTTGCATTTTTTGAAGAGATCTCCACAAGGGGCAAGCAGCAGATTCCCCCAAGTCTCTGGGTTTGTGCTCACAGCCTCTGAGAAGTTCCTTAAGCCCGATGCTCCGGGGGCTCGCTTTGATTTCGGGCTGGTGTTTTCCTGCTGGAAAAGCCGGGCCACACAAGAGCGAGGCCGGAGCCGTGCTGTGGGATGGTTCCTGTGTCCCTGTGGCGCTGCCGTGAAGGTCTCCCCCGCCCAGCTGAGAGAACATGTCTGGCCCTGTGCTTGGCTAGAGAGGAGCCGAGCTGGGTGAGCAGCCGGGGCTGGGAGCCAGCCCGCTGTGGCACTTGGAGCCTCTTGAGTCAGGTCTCACCCCTGGCTGTAAATTCCTCCCCCGGAGCACCTCGGTTAAGCTGTCGGGCTGTGCTTGAAATGGGGTTAGCTGCTTAATTTAGTCCAGACAGAGCCAGAGTTATTAGGAGAGAAATAAATAAACCAAGAAGCTGATTTGGACGGCTGAAAGGTATTTTGGGTGGTCTCGAAAGGATATTCGTATCGTTAAAGCTGCCCTGCTTCTGCTCCCACCGTCCCACATATGGATGCAGCTCCCAGCAACAGAAAAGTGGGTTAATGGTTTGGCTTTTAGGGCAGCCTGGCTGTGTCCACGTTCAGGGGACCTTTTCCTTTCACTTGAGTAGAAAATCATGCCCCAATTTGAAACACTTTAACCAATGTCAGATTCTGAGGTAGACAAAGCCTTGGGGCAGCTGTAGGATGTTAATTAACTAAATGGTGTGGCTCATGGGCTGCACTGTGGTCAGGACTCTCATTCCTGACCTGGATGGGATTGCAGGGTGCTGGATTGATGGTGTCCACTTGGAAGAAATGAGTGGATCCAAATATGTATGTTTTACCCAGTTTTATCTTCAGCTGATGCTGTGCCTGCCTAGGGTGGCTGAGCTAAGGCAGCTCCTGGCCTGTGCTCAGTGCCTGGAGGCCCCAGAGTGGATAAATTTGTCCCAGATGGTGATTTCTGCCTTCCTGGGGCAGGCTGGAAAGCATCCCCTTGGGTCTCCTCCTCGAAGGAAGGACATTGGATGGGCTGTGGATGGAAGCTGCCAGGCTGCCTGTCTCCTTTTCCACAGAATCCTTCGGTTAGAAAAGCCCTCCCAGCCCATGGAGTCCAAGCTGTGCCCAATGCCCACCTTGTCCCCAGCCCAGAGCACTGAGTGCCATGTCCAGGAGTTCTTTGGACACTTCCAAGGATGGGGACTCCAACACCTCCCTGGGCAGCCCCTGCCAATGCCTGAGCACGATTTCCATGGAGAAATTCCTGCTGCTGTCCAACCTGACCCTCCCCTGGCACAGCTTGAGGCCGTTCCCTCTCCTCCAGTCCCTGTTCCCTGGGAGCAGAGCCCGACCCCCCCTGGCTGCCCCCTCCTGTCAGGAGTTGTGGAGAACCAGAAGGTCCCCCCTGAGCCTCCTTTTCTCCAGGCTGAGCCCCTTTCCCAGCTCCCTCAGCCACTCCTGGTGCTCCAGCCCCTTCCCAGCTCCATTCCCTTCCCTGGACACCCCCAGACATGGGGTCTGCACTCAGTGGGTTTATGTCTCCTCTATAAGTTTTTGTTCAAGTGGTGTGCAAGGCACTTCCGTGTCTAGGGACAGTAAACTAAGCTGACCAGAAAGTAACCCAGGCCTCCTCTGTGTCATTTCTGAACCTTTAAAGCCAATTCTGCTTCCCTTCAGTTTCTGGGCTGTTTGTACATGTGTGACTGAGAAGAGAAGACTACTGAAAACGGCATAATCAATGAGAAAAACAAGCAAAAAGCTTTCCAAAAAAGAGGGGGGAGCAAGGATCTCCTACCTTCAGCAGTTTTTCTTTTGGCCCTTAAAAGATTTCAAATTCATTATTTAATTAACTAGGAATTTGCCTGGATTACGGAAGTTATTCAATTTCAGATACTCCATTTCATCCCAGGATAATTTGATCTTTGGATTGGGATATTTGAACAGAGCACTGTGTAGAGTGCAGCAATAAATCTGCTTTGTTTTTGTTTCTAATTATTGGTAGTTTTTTTTCTCCTGGGCTAACCTAGACTTTCCCAAGCATTCCCTGTTCTCCAAGTGTTTGCTGGAGCATCAGGATGGGATCTTTTCCATCCCCAGTGTACATTGCTCATCCCCTGAGTGCTGCTGTATCATGGCTTGAACTGGAAAAGCCAGGCTTTAAAAAACATGATAAACAGGCAATAATGATGTTCTTGCATGAATGTTCAGATAAGCCATTGTTTTCAGCACAGCCTGGGAAACCTTGGTAATTTGCTGGTGTAAAATGAAAAGGCCGATGTGTAAAAGCCTTTAATAATGGGGTTTCAGAAGTGACAGTGAGGAGAATTTACCTCCTGTATCTGTGAATCACTTTGGGGTTTCTCATTAGATTTAGTTTAGGAACTTTGAAAGTAACTTCTGAATGATACCCTTTGTGTTTATCATACTTGTAATGTGTTTTGATTACACACTGCATTAACCTCTGCTTAAATCAACCTTATTAATCATGCTGAGAAAAGGTCGTTAACATCTCCCAGACCAAATGCTGTATCCTCAGCTAATTATAACTAATTCATTAAAATGGTGTGACCTGTTTCCACTGGGATGTAATCCAGGATGCAACTCTTGGCTTCTTCTGGCCTTACAAAGCCGGTGTATCCTGAGCTGGTTTCAATTTAGAGGACAGACAGATTTTTTGTGTTTATTAACCTTGCTAGAAATCTGCCACATCATATTTACATGCTGAATTATGAAGATGCTAAAAAACCCAAAAACAAACAGAAAACACCTTTTCTGCCGTATTTTTCTCTGTTAGCAGAACATTTATTAAAATACCCTTTTATCCAAAGGCATGTTCTGATGTTCCTGCTGTACTAGAGTTTGCTTGTTTGTGGGATGGCAGGGGAGGGAGCAGAATGCCAGGTCAGCAGAGCCGAGGAGGCTGCTCCCAGTGCCCTGGAGTGTAAATGGATGCTTATTCCTGGGGAGGAGGAGCAGGTCCGGGTTTTGTTGGGGTTTCAGGCCGGGACACCGCGGTGGAAGGTGGTGCTGGGGCAGTGGTGTTGCTGTGAGCGTCACGGGTGGGGTGGCCGCTGCCGCTCTCCCTGAAGCCCGTCTTGTGTTGCAGACGCACCAGCTGGACCTCTGCGCTCACTACCTGCGCCTCAAGTTCCTCGTGGAAAACCAGATCCAGTTCTACGTACCAAAGCCAGAAGAGGAGATCTATGAGCTGGTAATGCTGCCCAGGGCAAAACGAAACGACCTGGCTGGGACGCTGCTAATTAGCCTTTATCTGTACCACCGAGTTCTGCTTCTTAGCTTGCAATTACGGTGCTTTGCAGACCATAGCAAATTGGCCTGCAGTAAAGGGATCTCTCCAAACGTTTCATCTGTGTTGGTGTTTAGCTCACAGTTGTGTGATGTGGATGTGTCTGGGCAGAGAGGAGGGACAGCCACAGGTAAAGTGTGAAAGTCACTGTAAGGTACATTTAAGCTTCACTTCCCTCCAAGTTGTCTTTTCCTGTTGTTCCTGTTGTCCCTGGGGGTTTTAGACGTGGTGTTGAAGCCTGAGCACTTCTTATTAGAGTCCCTCTGTCTGATTTTTAAACACAGGGAAAATACACAAGTTGTTGGGCGTTTTTAGTGCTTTTCAGCTGTTTTTTTTCTTAATGGGAAGGTAGAGGTTGAGGTCAGGAAGGTCTGGAATTACGTGTGAGAACAGACTTCCTTAATTGCCTCAGCTGGCTGTTTTCATCTCATTCATCTCAAAAGCAGACTTCAAAGGGATTTTGCCATGAGAGATTAAAAAAAAGACCAAACAGGATTAGTGTCATGCTTTAACTCTGATTTTACACAGGCACGCTGTAAAGCTTTGTAAAGTCCTTTTCATTGGTGGCTGCTTTACTTACAAAAAGTAAAACTTTGCTAGTTATGGAGGCTTTTGTTCATTTAGCAGAGAAGTTCTGGGCTTTTCCATTAATGCTGTCAACAACAACAACAAGAAAAGCAGAGTGAGAAAGTGCTAGAGGAGTGCTAGGACTGGGAAGGGTGATATAGTTGGGAAAAATTAAAACCTAGAGGAGACAGATTTTAGCTGTCATTGCCTGGAAGGACTCTGGGGACTTGTCTTGTGTTGAGAGGGTGTAGGATTGACACAATCATCACTTATCGTTTATTCTGAAAAGCTGAGTTAACCCAAAACTCTGTCAGTGGGGCTGGACATGCTGCAAGGTTGTGTTCCAGATGGGTGCTGCAGGATTATGTCCAACACACAAATGTTAAACCAACACACATTTGTCTGTTTGCTTGTCTGTGTGTGATTGTTTGGGGAGAACACTGGAGTTACTTCCATGGCTTTATAATGTTCTGTAATACCTGATTTTTGCAGCTAAACAGATGTGTAAGTGCTGAGAGGAGCAGGAGATAAAATTATATTTTATTAGTGAAACCTTTTACTAATGAGTTCCTCTTCTTTTTTTTTAAAAGGAATGGTTTGTATACTTCAGTCAAAACTCTGAGTTTCAAGATGTTAATTATTGTGAATTGCTTTTTTACACACTCACAGCAGCATGTAAACAGAATTAATATTCACCTGTGGGCTCTCACTCACGTGGGGTATGATTTTTCTGAAGACAAAGGGATGGATTGTTACTCCAGTGCAGAGGGGTTTGCACCTGGAGGGGGGGGGTCTGGGCTATTACCTAAGTGTGAATCCATGCTGCTCTCCAGGAAGGATGTTAATGACCATTTCAAAGACTTGAGGGCTTTCCTGGGTACGAATAAACATCAGGGTGTTAAAGCTGGAATGCCATGCTGAGGTCTAGCAAATCTGATAGTCTGATAACGAAGAAATGTGTTTAAGAAAAAAAAATCACTCGTTGTGATTTTAATGTCATAATAATACTGTAATAATATAAAACCATGAAGCTATTACTACCTGTAATTAGGAAAAGAGGAGCAGAAGCTCTGTTTCTTGTGCACTCAAAATGGTATTGACTGAGTGGAATAGATGCCTCCTTGCTTTTGTGGTGGTGGTAGGAAAACACTGCTTCCTCCTCTCTGCCTGTGTTCTACAGCAAAGCTGAGTGACACTGCTAATGCCTCTCACACAGGTGGAGAGAAACTGTTTGATAAATAATGACCACAATCCCTTTATTCTGCCTGTAATTAAAAACCAAAAATCTGTTCAAAACGATTGCAATTGATGTGTCCTCCCACAGTAACATATTTCCGTGTTTGTTTTTTTTTTCCTCTATTCAGCTGTACAAAGAAATAGAAATCTGTCAGAAAATTACCCAGCAGATTCAGATGGAGAAGTCTGATGCATCCTCTGATATTTATGGTGAGTTACTCCCTGGCTTGTTTTTGTTTTTCTCCCCGGTCGGTCCTGGTGGGCGCAGGCTCTTGCGTGCTGTTTGTTGATGTGCCTGAAAGGTCTGTGAGCACAGCGAGGAAAGCACTTCTCATTCCTGAGCCACCCACAGGAAGCGTTCACCTGCCCTGGAGGAGGACAGCTTTATCTGGAGTGCTCTGAACGTGGCTTTTCTGGAGCTGCAGGATGTGCAGCTACTCTGGCAGAAAGGACAAACGTTTGCTCGTTCCCGCGGCTCCCCCCAGCAGCACCCACGGAGGGTGTAGGTGGGAGCAGCGTCCCCTGCAGCCGTCACAGCTCACACGGTGCCTTCAGGGGCCCTGCTGGGGGGCTGTGCTGGGGCTTCCACACTGCCCACGGGCTGGGGAGCTCTCCAGCTCCACTCCTTCCTCCTTGTCCTCCTCCTCACTCCTGCCTTGTCCACCTCCTCACTGCTTCCTCCTTGTCCACCTCCTCCCTGCTCGGGAGCATCGCTGTGGGTACGAGGCATCTCCGGGTCTGTTCCAAGAGAGGCTGCTTGGCCTCTTCCCCCACCTGCCAGGGGCACACAGGGTGGGTTCCTGCCTTGCCCTGACGTTCCTGAGGCTGGGGGAGCCTGGCTCCAGCCCTCGAGGATGTCTCGTGGACGCCTGGAGCCAGACCTGACGGATGGCACAGATCTGTGTGTGAAACATAAAGCAAGGGAAGTCGTCCCTGTGTAATTTCAGCAGAATCTCTAATCTCTGTGTAGTTCTTACTTCTCAGCTTTCAGGTATTTCGGGTTACAGCCCTGAGCCTGGTGAGTTTGCCCTTTGGTCTGGCAATTACAGTTCTGGGGTGTATTTTAGAGTTATCTGTGCAACCTACCCTGCGGGAAGCCAATCTGCATCTTTTTGCTGTTTATCTAAATATTCTGTTTTAATGACTAGAATAATTCTGAATCCCCAAACTGCTTATTATACAGCTGCAGGCCATTGGATTATTGAGCTCTGCTACAAAGCAGTGGGACTGACTGGGGCTTGAATATTGAAGGCCTAAGAAAGAAATATTAACCAGCCCAGTGATGGCCCCAGGTTTGATAATTATGCTGTGCCTGAAAGCACTGCGAGAGTTGGGGCTGTCGTAGCATCTCCTGTTTATTTCCTTTTCTTCTTTTTTTTCTGAGTGAAAAATGGAAAAAACTGAAATGCACTGTGGTGTCCTGTGGAAAGAGATCAGCAGTGTGAGATGTGGGATGTGGCAGGGCAGTGGCTCTGACCCTGCAAGGAATGATGCTGAAAGCACCCCAGGAAAGCTGACTTTTCTCTCATAGAAGGAAAATGGCAAAATGTAGTTTGCCTTCAATTGTCAGAAGGATTTCTGTGGCCTGTTCCAGCTCCTGGATGTACCAGGAACATGGCAGCATGTTTCCCAGCAGCTGGTTATCCCAGGGGGCTGAGGGGGTTGTCTGGAGCTGCTTTGTTCGGGTACTGAGCTGCTTTGGTGGGGCCACGTGCCCTCAGAGACGCAGAATTTTGTTCTCCTGTCACCAGAACTCTGCAGCGCAGAGCAGGCTGTGCCTGGGTCAGCACCCATCTCTCCCCAGCCGCGTCTCAGAGTCCAGGCACGGTGGATGATAATGTTTTTGGCAGCAATGCCAGCTTATGCAATCGCTGTGCTTCCACCCACTGCTGCCCTTTCCCTCTGTGCCGTGTCTGTGTGGAGCCCCTGTGGAATGCAGGCAGATGGGAGCTGTGCATCCCTCCCGTACACGTGTTTGTACAAACTGCACACACACACGCTGGGCTGGGGTGTTTCTCCTCGGGGTGCACGGCAGTGAGAGCACTGGCCCTGCTGTGCTGCTGCTGGAACCTGCGTGTGACATGCAGCCGCCGTGGACATAAAACAGGGCTGGGCTCACATTCCCTGTCTGTGGATGGGTTAATTGTGTTTATGAGATGACCATTTCCAGGCTGTTGCCAGGTGTCCATCTCTCATCTCTTAAAGCTGATGACAATGTGTGATTGCTCCTTATGCCCTCTCTGCCAGGAATAACTGCTTAGGTTTTATGGGTATGACTGAAAGATGAATTAAGAAGCCAACTACATGTGCATTAAGAGCTGATGGATTGAAGGAGGCAGGGGTCTTCCCACGGAGGAATCACAGAATCCCATAATAGTTTGGGGTGGAAGGGACCTTAAAGCCCATCCCATTCCACCCCCTGCCACGGGCAGGGACACCTTCCACTATCCCAGGCTGCTCCAAGCCCCATCCATCCTGGGCTGGGACACTTCCAGGGATGGGGCAGCCACAGCTTCTCTGGGCAACCTGTGCCAGGGCCTCCCCACCCTCACAGGGAGGAATTTCTTCCTAATGCCCAATCTAAACCTACTTTCTCTCACTTGGAAGCCGCTCCCCCTTGTCCTGTCACTCCAGGCCCTTGTCAATAGTCTCTCTCCATCTTTCCTGTGCACTCCCTTCAGGCACTGGAAGGCCACAGTTAGGTGTGGAGAAGCTTCTGTTCCCCAGGCTGAACAATCCCAATTCTCTCAGCCATTCCGTGTAGGAGAGCTGGAGCGTGGGGCTCCTTGGCCATGCTGATCTCCTCACAGTGAGAACCTGAGCTGCCACTCAGCCTGGCTTTAACTGTGTGGTGTTTGGCCCAAAAATGCAAAAGGGTGACGCTCTTGGGAACTGACTCAAACTGCAGTCTTGGACGTGCTCTGGTGTTTTTCCGGATGAGGGTTTTCCAGGTAGGCTTTGTGGTGATGACAGCCAATAACTGCTATATTTTACAGCTGCTCTTTTAGTCGAGGGTTCTTCCCTCTGCCAAAGCTGCTGTGTTGAGTGAGCTTCACAAATTTCATTTGATTCAGCCCGAGGAGCTCGCATCAGGTTCCAAGTAGCTCAGTAAGTCATGAAAGGCCATATGCTTCTCACTTCTAGGCTGCCACAATCTTCCCCCTCCTTTCTTCTTCTTTTTTTTTTTTTTTAATTTTTAAATCATGGATGAAAAAATAACTCTCAGCCATAAGGATCAACTGGAAGGGAGTCCTGACGTCAGAGTAGGCTCCCAGCACATCTGCACCTCTTGGCTGGTGGCTGATTCAATATCAAAACAAACGACTCCCCCCAGAGGTTTGTGAATGTTTTTCTAGTCAGAAAAAGAGCAAATGGTTGCCTGCACTCATTTAGGGAGTAATGAAGTTTCAGAAAGGCAAATGTTCTGCTTTAGATAACTCTCAGCAGTAAATAAACAATCTGCATTTAACTCAGCACGTTGTATTTCCTTTAGTTGTTATCTTACAGTGTCACTCACAAATGGCAGGAAAATCCCCCAGACCAAGCCTAACAGCACCATTTGCACTGTTTGAAATGAGGCTGTGTCAGCACTTCCACTCTCACACTGCTCTGTGGGTCTCTGGTGTAGCACGAGGCGTGCGCCGAGCTGAGGCTTGGCCAATAACAGCTTGTGCCATAACCAGCTGAAAAAACTAAGGGGAAAAGGGAGAGTGGCATTTTTACAAACCTGCCCGGCCCAGGAGTCTCAAAAAGCAGAAGTCAGCTCTGTTTTAGCAGGAGGTGTTGTGCCTCGTCTGAGTTTGGGGTGGCACATCAGCCTTGCTCTTGGATTCCCAGCTTTTGTCCCAAAGCACGGCTCTGTGCAGCTTTGGGCTGCAAACAGCAACACTCCCTGGAGTGACTTTTTGTGGCTGGAGAATTGGGAGTCTGTTCCAAGGTTTTGCAGCTGTGGCATCCTCAAATATGGGTGTAGATTATTTCTATATGCACTCAGAAATTCAGTTCAGGTGTTTGTAAAGGCACTTTCATTGTTGAACTTCCCCGTTGTGTTTGTAAGGGTTTGAGGGAAGGGAGAAGGGAGGGATTCCCGACAGGGAACAGCACAGCCTTAGGTGTAGAGTGTTGTTAGGACACACTGGAAGGGACTGGCTTTCTCTAACCCTCTCAGTGGGTGTCTCCCCAGGTTTCTCCCTGTCCTCCGTGGAAGAGGAGGGGATTCGCCGGCTGTACGTGAACGGCGTCAGGGACACAGGCCTGGCTTTCAAGAAAGGTAAAACGCTTCCCAAAGTGGTTTTCATGGAATGGCTTGGGTTGGAAGGGACCTGAAAGCTCATCCAGTGCCACCCCCTGCCGTGGGCAGGGACACCTTCCACTATCCCACGTTGCTCCAAGCCCTGTCCAACCCAGCCTTGGACACTTCCAGGGATGGGGCAGCCACAGCTTCTCTGGGCAGTCTGTGCCAGGGCCTGCCCACGCTCACAGGGAACAATTCCTTCTTGATGTCCAATCTAAACCTTGTTTGAAGCCATTCCCCCTTGTCCTGTCACTCCAGGCCCTTGTCAGTAGCCTCTCTCTGTCTTTCCTGTGGGTTCCTTTTTGGAGCAAAGTGAGCGTGAGGTGGGGGTGGACGGGTTTCATCAGGGCTTCCCTGGTTTGCTTTTCGTTCCTGTTGGAAGAACAGTTTGAATGGATGTGTGAGCACAGAGTGCCTCCTGTGGGGCTGGAGTGCTAAAACAGGGAATAAAAACTCAGGGATGTTGCTCCTCAGAACTGACCTGAAAAGCCATTTCTGTATGAACAGCAGCGGGCAGGATATTGTGACAGGATTCCCTGAGTTAGCAGGAGGAAGGGAGGAAAGCTCTCTCTGCCTCCCATTATTTACATGCATGTCTGCATTTGACTGCACTCCAGATGAGATGCTGCATTTCATTTTCCATCTTTTCTCCAATTAGGAAACTTTATTTTCTCCTCGTAATTTTTATGATTTATCTCTTTGTTTCTTCTGTTGGTTTGCGTTAGCAAGACATTCCACTGTTGGAACTGGAGGTCCTTGATTATACTGAGATAGACATGATGCTTTATTCCAAATGATCCAAAACAAAGCCTGCAGAGAGTAAATGAAGCCCCAGATACGATGTTTATGGTTGCAGGCCTATTAGTGTGCTACTATTATGCCCCAGAATCACTAAGGAGAATAAATTAAATAATGCGAAATGCTTGACTTGCCTTGTTTTGTCCTTCTTTCAGATATGATTTTACAGTCCATTTACTTTGTAGCTACTCTATCGAGTTCATTTTATTCTCTCCCAAACTGCATGCCACACTACAGTGTCTGGGCACAATTACAGGCACTTAGGGAGATCTCCCTTTTCCTAAGGAAGCCCTGTAGCCTCCTCCCTTCCACGTTTCTCCCTTGAATGTGGGTTGTTATTCTGGTTCCTGGAGGATTCATCCAAGCTTTCAGGGGGCAGGACTCCTCCTTTGCATGACAGGGATGGTCACCCCTGTCCTTTGGTCCCTGTGAATTCCAGCTCTCATCCCTGTAAATGCTGGAGACCAGGATGATCCAGCACCGGGGGCTGTCGGCACTGCTGTTGCCTGGCGTGCTGCTCCCTGCCTGGCCTGGGGGATTATTTGGGATTAAACCCCGGTCCAGCTCGCTGTTGTGGCCAGAGAGGGCCTGGCTGGCCGTGGGGAAGGTCAGGGTTCCCGTGTCACCTCGTGCATCCCTCAGCATCCCGGAGCGTGCCGGAGTCAGCTGCTCCTCGGCACATCCCCTTCTCCCTGGGGCGCTGCCGCTATAAATAACTCCTGGAATCAGGCTGGAAACAAACCATGGCTAACTTAGCAAGGGCTCAGAGTTGCCTTTTGCAGATCCGTGTGCTGCCGTGGGATTCGGGAAGGGTCGCTGTGGGGTGCATCGTGGCACAGGGCTGTGCCAAGAGGAAAAGGGATAAATTGTTGTGGGGACATTGTGAGGGCACTCTGCTCTTGGGATGGCGCTGCAGGACCAGCCAGCCAGCAGATCCCATCCGGTCTCAGTGTCGTTTGCAGCCATTGAGGATTGTGTGTAGGCAGCACCGGCACCCCACAAGCGCCCGGCAGAGCTGCTCGGTGCGTGCGGGGACGCGGCTGTGCGGGTCTGACCCGTTCCTCTCCGTGTGGCAGGCCTGAAAGCCGGGGATGAGGTGGTGGAGATCAACAGGAGAGCGGCGGAGGAGCTGGACTCGGCGCTGCTGAGGGACGCCCTGGCGCGGCCCGCGCTCTGCCTCACCGTGCGCACCCACCCCGAGCCCGAGCCCGGGCACAGGCTGGAGCGGCCGCCCCCGCGGCGCCCGGAGAACCCCCCGGAGCCCGGCGACGGCGCCCTGCCCTTCGCTGGGGGCAGCCCAGGTAGGGGCTCACGCGGAAATCGCCGGCAGGAGGACTCGCGCTCGATCCCTGCGTGCAAATTCCACGGGGGAGGGGAGGGGAGTTGCAGCCTGAACGGGGGAGATAATCCAGGGGGGCTCTGGGAGCCGTGGGGTATCACATGGAGGATGGCTGTGCCACAGGTGTCATCCCCAAAGACGCGTCACATCCTCTGTGACAGACACTCACAGAATTCATTGCTCCCTTCTGGGTAGCTCAGGAGGTGCTTTTACCTCTGGATTTGCCCCCAGGATCTACGTGTGGCACGGGGAGGAGGGAAAAGCATTCTGTGTGCAATTTGGGGCTACACAGTACCTGATAGATCTAAAGCTGTTGGAGAGCATCCAAAGGAGGGACATGAGCATGGTGAAGGGTCTGGAGGGGCCACATGAGGAGTGGCTGAGGGCACTGGGAATGTTCAGCCTGGAGAAGACTGAGGAGAGACTCATTGGGGTCTGCAACTTCCTCTGGAGGGGCAGCTCCCATCTCTGCTCCCTGTGACAGGGACGGGGAATGGCTGGAGCTGGGCCAGGGCAGGGTCAGGTTGGATATCAGGGAAAAGTTCTTCCCCCAGAGGGTGCTGGGGCACTGAACAGGCTCCCCAGGGAATGGGCACAGCCCCAAGACTGCCAGAGCTCCAGGAGCCTTTGGACAACACTCCCAGGGATGCACAGGCTGGGATTGTTGGGGTGTCTGTGCAGGGCCAGGGGTTGGGCTGGATGATCCTTGTGGGTCCCTTCCAGCTCAGGATTTTCTGTGGCTCTGTGATCTCCTCTCTGACCAGAACTAATGACAAAAATAGAGCCTGGTGAAAGAGTTTGGAAAGGCTGATGTCAGCTGAAAGCAAACATCAGATGATGTTTCCCGAGGCTGGAGCACTGATCCCGAGAAGGCAGGGGGCTCAGGATGCCCTGTACCTGCCGCAGGTGGGCAGCCCGTGGTGCCAAAGGCTGCTCTGTTGTTGGTATTTTTTTTCTGTCCTGTTCTTTCCCCTCTCCTTCAGCTGCTGCTCCTTGTGAAACTGTGCCCCTCTTGCAGGCTCACGGCCACTTCTGGGAGCAGCAATTCCCAGGCCCTTGGGAGTCACAAGAAGTCACTTTCCCACTTAGAGCCGGTGTCACTTCCACAGCAGTGGATGTCACTTCCTTGCTGGTTTCCCCTTGTTCTGGGAGGAGCTTTGCCAGTTCCAAGTGAGCTGCTCCCTTTGAAATTGAAAGTTTTCCCGGTTAGGCTTTTGTGCTGGAAAATCGAGGCAGTTCTTGCACGTTTCACTAGCTGGCCACAAGATGCCCCCATTTCCTACTCAACACCAGCTTTTCACAAGCCTCTCGTCCTTGCCTGTGATGTTTCACTGAAACCCCTGGGCACTGAGTCCTGGTACCTCAGCTTTTCCTCGGGTGGGGTGTGTGCCCCAGGTGCAGAGGGCTGGGAGCTGGGATTTCTGTGTTCACACAGTGCAGGGATTCCTGAGCACAGCAGTGGCATTCCAGGGGCTCCACAGCACCTCTCAACAAGCAGCTCCTCTGCTGCTGCCAGGTCTCTGCATTGGGGTTTTGAGGGTCTGCAAGGGATCCTTGCCCTTGCTGAGGTTGGGGCAGTGCAGGGGAATGTTTCTTCAGCCAGCAGTAAGAGTGCATGTGGCCCTGGCAGCTTCTGGTGGTGCCTGTAGTTGCCATATGAAATAATTTGGGATGGCTTAGCCTGAGGTGGGAGTGAAGTCAAGAGTCTGCACCCAGATGGGGTGTTTTGACCTTCCCCTCCCATTTCCCTCTATTTAGGTGTGTGGAACACAGTGTTTTACTGAAGCCTTTTTTCTTCTGGTGCTGTGCTTTCTCAGGGATTTGTTCCCTCAAATGGGATCCGCATGAAATTTTAAACAGAGATCCATGCTTTTTTTTCTGATGTGGCTATATCTTAGATTTTTGGTCTTGGCTCCACAAGATGTTGCAGAGAGCAGTCAAGTATGAAATATCCAGTGACCTATTTATTCGTGTCCGTGTTGATTGCAGGCAGTTTGGCTGGCCAGGCAGAGCAGCTCCGTGGTTGCTGTGGAATGCTGTATTTGCAGCACACGGATTCTGTCCGTGGCCCTGAGGCAGTGCAGCCCCCTTTGCTCAGGGGTCAGAGGCCAGCAGGGGCACAGCACCTGTGGGCACATCCATTCCCCAGAACTCCTGCATCTGCCTGGATGATCATGCTGATGTCTTATCATTATCCTCTTCACCAGCAATTCTTCATCAGCTGAAGGCAGCAAAGGGTAGATTTTATTTTTTGTATGAGGCAAATCATACTGTGTATTTTTAACATATGAAACATGTTACCTTTTTTAAGGAAGCTTTCCTGGTGCCTTGTTACTCAGTGGGAGGTTTCCAGGAGCAAAGCAGGGCTGTGTGTCTGGGAGCTGACCTCCCTGAAGTGTCTGCCAGAGCTCCTATTAAATCTGACGTCTCTCACAGCTCTTCCATCATCTGGAACTCCCTGCACATGCTGAGGTTGGGGCTGGAGCTGCAAATCAGCTCCGTGGCCGTGGTTACTTCATTGTGTTTGCTTAACAGGTTATTCTGGAAGTGACCTTGGATTTTATATCTGTGATTGATGTGAAAGCTGTCATCGTGGGCACGATGGATGCTTCCCCCATGGAATTCGTGCTGCTTTTGCAGAGCCACGAGTTCTGTTCTTTAATCTATGATTGCTTTTCCTGGCTCTGTGTTCTCTCCTGCTAACTCAGCCTGCATACATTTGGCTGAGGAGGATTATTCTCCTTCTGCCTGGAGCCCCACAGCAGGTTTTCCCTGTTGCCCAAAGGGATCAGTGGGGTCTGTCTCCCCTCCCCACGAGGAGTGTTCTGCTCCCTCAGTCCAGGGAATGAGAGGCTGCAAACACAGCGTTGGATCTCCCCCAGATCATCAGGAACATATTTTGCCATGAGAAGGGGATTTGGGACTGGGAGTAGTACCCACATCGGTTTGTGGTCTCCCCACAGTTCACTCCTTTCTTTCTCTCGGGGGTGCCGTTTCTGAGGTTTGGGCTTTGCCTGTTCCTGTGTTTTGGAGACCTTTAGCACAAGGGGTGACTCTGCAGAAGAGGGATAATGTGAGGCATATAAAGCACCATGCAGAATGGATAGAGACTGAAAAAGAAACTCCACCGTTCCTGGAATGTATGTGTTAGTCTCCTGGATGGGGAGCACGTGGGTGTTTTTAGGGAGTCTGTTATTTTATCCTCCAGAGAGCGCCCCGAGGCTGAGGTTATTAACACCCGGGCTCAAGTCTGTGCTGTGAAACTGAAACAAACTTCCTTTGCACTGGAAGAACAGCCACTGTTTTTTATTCCACCCTCGTCCGTCACAGGCCCCCTTGGGCTGAGTAATTTGGATTTCAGAACCAGCTGAGGCCAGCAGTGACCCTCGTTTCTCCAGGGTTATTTCCAGGAGGCTGACAGCTGATTCCATGCCTTTTGTAGCACTGTTCTCATGCAGTGCTTGATTTAACAATTCCAGGGGCGCTTCCTGCAGCAGCCACCGGAGGGGTTTGGGGTAAGAATTAATTTTTCATCCCAAATTCCCAAAATTCCTGCGGTGCTTCCACGCCCTCTGGCGGCCGCGCCAGCCTGCAGGAGGCAAAGCTGGTGTTCCCGATTTCCCGATGGAAATAAATCCCTGTTACCGGGGTCCCTGGGCACATGCTCCATTTGTATGTCCATGAAAACCCCTGTTCGTTCCCAAGGGACTCCTCAAGCACAGGTGTCCTACTCAGCTCCTGGCCTGCGGAGCCTGGAAAGTGCCCGTGGTACAGCTGGCACAGGGAAAGTTTCAATGGATCTGCATTTTTCCTGAGGACAGGGATTAAACTGAATGCCATTCAGCATAGGTTCTTCTGTGTTTGGCAATTTATTACCTGGTTGGAATGCAAAGAGAAGCAGGAGAGTTCCTTCACTCCGAGAAGGACATGGAGGGGCTGGAGCGTGTCCAGGGAAGGGAATGGAGCTGGGAAGGGGCTGGAGCACCAGGAGCAGCTGAGGGAGCTGGGAAAGGGGCTCAGCCTGGAGAAAAGGAGGCTCAGGGGGGACCTTCTGGCTCTGCACAACTCCTGACAGGAGGGATCAGCCGGGGGGGGGTTGGGCTCTGCTCCCAGGGAACAGGGACAGGATGAGAGGGAACGGCCCCAAGCTGTGCCAGGGGAGGGTCAGGTTGGACATCAGGAGGAATTTCTCCATGGAAAGGGTTGTTGACTGGGACTGTGGCAGTTGTAGCTCGTTTTACAGGCCTTTGGAAAAGTTACCAACTCTGTGGGACTCCCCAGTGGGACAGAACACCCCAGTGTAAAGCAATGTTTCCTTCTTTCGTGTTTCAGAGCTATTCACAATTCTTCTGCAAGAAGGAAAAAAATGCATACTCACCTTTTTCATTGTGGATTTATAGGTGAAATGTCATCTTAGATAAAAATTTAATCTGAGACAGTGTTCCCTAACAACTCTTATTAAAAAGATGTTTGTTTAATGACAGCCTCTTCAGCAAGGTGTTCTGTTGTCATAATGGGGCTGTTCCCTGGCAGCATTTGGATTGAGGAAGCTGCTGTTAAACTGCCCAGATAGAGGATACTCGGTTTTTTTTCCTTCTTCTTGAAGATCAGGCAGTGAAGTGCAGAATTCCTGGTTTGTATTTTGTGTTAGAAGGGTGCACGTGTGGGAGCTTTGCGCCGCAGCTGGCAGAGCTTGGCTCGGGATATTTATTCCCACTGCACTGAAATAAATGTATGCATAATGATAAATAAATATATAGCCTGGCACCAAAAAGGAGGCTTTAAGAGAGGTACCAAACATCGTGGAGGTCTCGTTAAAACCTTGAGCGACACCAACCCTGCAAATTGGGAGCAGCAGCTGTGGAAAATTATAGCCAAGTGTTGGGCTGGTGCTTAAGCTCTCTGTGATTCTCCAGGCCTTTGCTCCAGTGATAGAAGACTTCCCTCTATTTTGCTGGTTCCAGCCACAAGTGGGAGTTATTTAATGGGTATTAGTCACACTGTCACAGGTATTACGCTGCTGAGGCAACCTGAGGGCTCGTGTGACCTCTGTCTGTGCTGGGGCCGCGTGGATTTGACCAGCATTTCCTGCTGCTTTTTGGTGGTTTCCCTTTCTAATTCCTTATTGTCCTGTGAAAGCAGCAAATGGTAGTGGCTGGGCAGCTGAAGGAAAGGAGCAGGTTCTCCTCTCAGAGCTAAACAGAGATTTAGAGGGCAAAAAGCAGGTGATGTAACGAAGCTGACAGAAGTGGGACGGTAACTGGGAGGTATTAACGGGCAGGAACGTGCAGCCTTATTGATCCCGTGGCACTGAACAGCCAGCAGATAAACCTGCTGGGGGCCACGGTGGCTTTGGTGGCCCAAGACATCAGAAACACCCCGAGCACACGTGCTGTGGGACTGCTCCAGGGAAAGATTGCTGGTCAAAGTGTTTGTACGGCAGGAAGCAGATTAACTGAGGTTTAACTTACAGGAAAAGAAAAAGGGGTGGCTTAAAAGAGAAAAACAACCCCCCAACGAAAATTATTGCCTTGGTTCAGGGTGAGAAACAGCTCTAAGGTGTATTTCACACTGAAGGGAAATTAATTGCAGTGAAAAAACAGATTGTGCCCCACACCGATTATGGCACATAGCACTTATTTTCTCTGGTTTTTTAAATGGGCACCTTAAGGGGTTTAAGAATTCTTTTTCACACGTTAATAGGGAGAGCAGAAAGCTGATAGTGAGGGTTGATAAAATCTGGGCAAGGCTCAGAAAACCGAACTTCTTACAGAAAAAGCACTCCATCAGATAGATTCTGTGTTGCCAAACAGCCCCTACAGGCACCTCTTTTTCAAAGGCAAACACTCCCTTTTCAGAAGAGGCCTGAGCTCTGAGCTGCCTTTTATGTGCTTTCCATTTCGTTGATGACCAATTCAGCTGAATGTGTTCTGAATCTATTTCCACATTTCTGAATTCCAATTTTTCCAGATTACCTCTGGACACAATCAAGTGGAAATCTTGCACAGTCATGCAAATTGTTTTTGATAATGGGGGCTAAAAGCTTGCAAGAACAGCAGCTGAATGTTGGCTCCTGACTCCTCAAAACTGCTAAAAAACTGGGTTTGTTTCCTTAAAAATCAAGGCAGCAACTCAGAAGTGGGTGAGTTAGGCCAGACGTGCAGGCATGGAATGGCCATGTTCCACTTGAGCCAGGGGAAGGCTGGCCGGGACCAAGGACTGCATTCCACAGTTTCCATTGGAACCCACTGGGGTGGAAAGGTCCTTGGCACTGCTCACCGGCCGAGAAACGAGTGCTGGATGTCAGAATTTCAGTGTGGCATTTTAGCCTTATCTCTGGCTCTGTGGCTCCCGACAGAGCGCTGTGTCTGCTCGTGACCGGGTTGTTTTTACACCTGTCCTTGAACCTGTGCCGCAGACCCTCCCCTGAGGTCGCCGAGTGCCTCTGGCACCGGCGTGCTCGCGTTCCACGGGAAGCCCGTGGCTGCACCCAGCTTTTCCCGGGGCTTTGGGGAGTCCTGGCAGTGATTTCACACCCGTCTCGCTCTCGCAGGGCTGTCCTTGTGCGGCGACCCCGACGGCTCCGCGGAGGCGGCTCCGGAGGAGGCGGAAGCGCAGGACCTGGAGTCGTCGGACGAGGCCGAGAAGATGAGCAAGGTGAGAGAGTTCAGCTGTCACCTGACAGGGAGTGCAGCCACACCGTTAGAGCACCTGTCCTGGGACAACGCTGGTTTTATTTAAGGTGTATATGGATGATCCTGAGTGGAACCAGTCACAGCTTTGGTTGTGGCGCGTCACCCGCTTCCTCTCCAGCAAGGCTGGTGCCCTTTCTCCAGGGTGGGTTCTCATCTTCACCTTGTGATGATACTCCCACACAGATTTTTAATGTCACCTCCTTCACTAGAGCAGCTCCACTAAACAATGTGGATTATGAGGGTTTCTTATCCTTTCTTGATCTCTAGGCGTAGGACAAATGTAAATTAAACTGTATCTCCTTAAAGCAAAAACATAACTCACATGCAGTTTTCTAACTGCAAACTAATCCTAAGCAATCTACCTTAAATTGAAGCCAAACTCTCCAATTAGAGCTACGAGGTTGTGCAAATGGGCTGCTAATTGCCAGCGATTCAGGGATGGGTTTCACGGTGGTTGGTGGCTCTCTCGGTCACAGTGGGTGTTGGTTTGTGGCTTTTGAGGCAGAATCCAGCGAGATTATCTTGTTTGCTTTTACGTATTTGTTGCATAGGTGGTGGTGAGAGTTTACAGCTGTTTTTCTTCACAATTAGTGATCTAATGGGAATCATTTGCTCACTCAGTTTTTGTGTGTTTTCTCTCTTATTTTAACTAAGATGTGTTGTAGTGCGCTCAGAGCTGGTCCCTGTGCTGCTCTACTGTAGAGAAAGGAAGGAAAAGACCTTGGCCTCTTGTTTCCTGATCCCTTATGTCACCCCAGCCTGTAGTTTTGTCCTTGATAGCCAGCCAGTGGAAGTCAGATAAGGGAAAACATTCCCATGCATTAAGTGCTTGCAGAGAAGGTGATTCCTCATCCAGTTTGTTTCCAGGTTTGATTGTGGAACTCTTTCTTGTAAGTACAAACAATTTCTTCTCCAGTGAGTGGAAGTGTTTGTTGATACTGTGGGGTTTTTAACTGTAAATACGTGGGCTTTTGCTGTGCTGTGAGCAGAGTCTCTCGTGTGAAGCGAAGCTGCGGCAGAGCACCCAGCACAGCTCATGGCTGCTGGGGGGATCAGTGCTCTCCGTGTGTTTTCCATGGCTTTCTGTTCCTGAGCTGGGGGGTTTTTCCTGCTGGATGCTCAGAGCTGTAATTGCCTGCAGCAAGGCGTCAGGATTACCCGATTAGCTCTGCAGCTCAGCAGATTGAGTCAAACTGAGAAATGGGGGTGAGCCGCTTTCATGCTTAATATTCCATGCTGGAGGAGGAACTCCCAGCTCCAGGGAGCCTTGGTTTCCGACAGGAGGAGCTTCTGCCTGTCTGTCAGTGAAATGTTGACATCACTGCATGTTTGCTTTTGGGATACAGAAATATGTCTCTATTTGTGTGAGGTGAAGGGGAGTGAGGGGTTTTTTTCTGTTTATTGCTGTTTCAAACTGCTTGAAATGGTCTCCCACAAGTGAAGGCCAGGAGTACATACAGAATATGTACAACCTATTCAGTCTGGCACTCATGGATGCTGCTGTCCCTGCTCTGTACTCTCTGGGCTTCCTTGCTGACTGCAGAACCCCCCAATTATTCTGCAATGCCTATAGAAAATTCCAGTATATGGTAGTGGGGAGGAAAAAAGCTCAGCTGAGGGTTTTCCCAATCCTTCTGCTGTTGTGTGTGCTTGGGAAAGCTGATCTGCATGGGAAGGAAGGATCCTGCAAGATGTGTTTTTCCATGGGAAGTCACCACACGGCGAGGAGAAAAACAAAGGTGTTTTCCTGTCCATGCACTCCCACACCTTTCCATGCTCCTGGGATTATGGCACAGAAGATTAAGTTGATGTCCTCAGGGCTATTTCACAGAGGTTATTTTTGTACATGGGAAGGGGAAGGCTCTGCCCTCGCGCCACGGGAGGGGCACGTTCCCCTTTATCCCATCGCTGCCACAGCTCCCAGTCGTGGATGGTGGAGGTCAGGGGAGATTCCCTTTGTTTTTCTTGGCTACAGCAGGGCAGGAACACTCCCATCCACTCGTTGCTGGTCAGCAGGGGAATGTTGCCCTTTTACCAGCTTTGGAGCATCCCAGCTCAACGCAGAGCTCCCTTTCTTCCAGCACAGGGGCAGCGTTAGGAGCTGGAGATCCCAAAGCAGCCTGTGGGGTGTCCATCCAGCCCACCCCACCTCTGTGCATGCCCACGGAGCGCTGCAGAGGAGGAGGACAGCTCCCAGCTTCCCAAGGAAGCTCCCTGGCTCTGCAGCCAGCAAAGTGATCCTAGGGGAGCGTTAATAATTCATGGGAAGAGGAGAGGAGCGTGTGCCCGCAGCCTGTGTTCTCTGCTCTCCTAGCACAGGCTCCTTGGGAAGGTAAGGGGGGGAAATCCCACCAAAGCTGGGCTGGGGTCCTTGTCCTGTGCTGGTGGCAGTGGGATGTGTGCCACAGGGATGTGTCCTCCCCGTCTCCATCCCTGCCCCCAGCCCAGCATGTGTGCACGCGGGTGTGTGTTTCCTTAGGAGTGCCGCATTTGCTTCTTAATCTGCAAAAGCCTCCAAGCTGCTGGTGGTGGGGAAGGATTTGGAGGTAGAGCAGGAGCTCTGAGGATTCCTCCCTTTTCTGAGAAGCTTGTCTTCTGTGTGTCCTAAAGGCCTAATAATGCAGAGTTTTCTTCTCCATAGCTACTGTCAAAACAATAATATATTATATATAATAAGGGAACATGAGGTGTCTGTTTCTATTCTGATAAAATATTAGAAATCCTTTTCCAGGGTGGGTTGAGGTGTCAGTGGTGTGAGATAGCTGGTGATCTCTGGACTCAACCCCTATCTAATTTCACCCTCTTTCTAGGTGCAGCCCTTTTCCTCAAGCCACACAACGGGCAGTGGCCTGAGGTTTTCTACGAGTCACTTCTGCCCTGGGGTGATCTTCTGGCTTTCCTCCTTCTCCCCATTTCATGTAGGAGCCAAGGGGAGGAGAAAGCTGGGAGGGAAAAGAATGGCGGGAAAGGAAGGCTCAGCTCTTCAGGCTTGTTCTCATCTAGCACATGAGTTCAAATTTCAGGCTGCTTGTGAAACCAGGGGGATGCCCCTCTGTCAGTCTCTATGCAACAGAATGTCAGAAACGTTCCACACCAGGGTCATTTGTGCAATGGTCACCTCTGTGGTGACCTGATTGTTTTGGCCTTTTCAATACTGAGGTTCAGAGGGGTACCCTGAAAATCGAGTGTATGTGTGAGTTCTTAATGCTGAGAGTTGCCAAAGGTTAAGGTGGGTGCTGTGTTGAATCTCAAAATCGGTCTTTGTGTATTTTTTCCCCTGTCATGGTCCTTTGACTTTAACTGGGGATTGTTTTAAGGAGTGCCACGGGTTACAGGCACTGCAGGACACTGGTTTCTCCCTGTTCCTGCCTGCAGACATTGCCTGTGGCAGTGCAGGCTCCTCACCTCTCAGCACTGGTGCTGGGAGCGTGTCTCACGGGCTCTGTGTGCACGCCTGTGCCACTTGGAGGGTTTTTTTCCAAGAAAAGTAGGTCGGCTGCTCGCTGCAGCATTACTCGAGCCCAGAATAAGTCTCCAAACCTTCAGTGTGCCGCAGAGATGTGCGAGGATTAAAAGGGGATTTGCGGGGTCGGTTTCCCAGTAGCGGAATGGGCTCTTTCAAGTTCCTTTAATTCGGTGCCCGTGTCCCTCTGGATGTTTAATATTCCTGAGCAGCGCCGCTCGCAGCCAATGGGCTCGTGCTGAGCCACAGGCAGCACACATTGATATTCCCAGGCTGCCCTCACCTCCTCTCTGCCGCATTCCAGCCCTTCTGCTGGAGCCTCCTCCGACAGCAGCGCCCGGGATTCCCGTGGATGTGGTGAGCAGATGGCACGGGCGGGCGGGCTGCGCTCGGAGCGAGGCGGGAGCAGCCCGGGAGCGGCTCGGGGCGGCTGTGGAGTGGGAGAGCCTCTGGGAGCAGGCGGGAATGCGGCGCGCCGGCATCGCCCCGCGCTGAGTGACAGCTCGGCAGCGATGTCGGCTCTCTGGAGGGGGAGCCGAAGGCTGCGCAGCGCCAGCGCGGGCAGGGACGGGGCCTCGCTGTTCCGAATGCTGCACCTGGTGAGCACATCCCGGGAGCGGGCTCCGGAGCCGGCGCGCACGGGCGCTTCCGTGCTGTTGGAGTTGGCGGGTTCTGGATTCCGGGCCGCGCCGCGCGTGCCCCGCAGAGCTCTTTGTTGCGATGGCAGTCCTGGAACGCTGAAAGGACGCGGTTTGCCTGGTTTTCTTTGCGAAGTCGCTGCTGCGGGGAATCTGCTGGCACAGAGGTGCCCCGTGCTGTTCCGGGGGCAGTCTGCCTGGTGCCAGGCACCTGGGTGTCTTTGCATGGCAAACACAGGAGGAAATGGCTTTCAAAACCACGGGCAGCCAGAGCTCCCCACGGTGGGCAGCAGCCCCTGGTTGTGAATGTCCTTGATCCTCCTGCATGGGAGGGATGTGAGCTCGGCTCCTCTGCTGAGCCCCCTCCGGAGCAGGGGTTAAGGTATGTGTGAACTCCACAGCCCAGTTGTGCCAGCCTCAGTCTCATTTTCGGGTTGCTAGAAGGGATGGCTTGCAGGATTGTGCCTGAAGTGTGATGCCGTAATTCTCCCAGAGAAATCCTGATTTAGTGCTGTCATTGTCACTGCTGGCAAACAGAGCTGCTGCAGGGAGATAAAAGGATCTGCTTCTGTTCCAGACCTCCCCTACTCTATCCCCTTTCTCTGGGAAAATGGGGCAGAGAGATTTTTGGGAAATCTGTTTGAGAGTTTTCACCGCAGTAGCTGTGCCCTGAAGCACCCTATGTGCAGTGTGTCCGCTTTGTGTCTGGAAATGGATTTTTTAAAGGAAATACAGGGTAGGCAGGATCGTGCTCAGGGATGAAGCAGCAGTTGTTGCAGGTGGAGTTGTGCATTTCAGTTCTCGGAGAGAAGCAACAATATATTTATTGATGTGAACTGGTAAGGTGGCAAAGTTTGTTGGTCAGTAGGACAGTGGTTTAGCAATAGCTGATGGCAAGGTTCACTTGGTTGTTTACTCCAACCTCCTGTTGAGGGGTGAGGGTCAGAAAGGACCCCTTGTTTGCTGAGCTCAGAGAGGGGTTTGGGTGCAGCTGGACCCGCTCCTGGTCCCAGTCTTGGTCAGTGGTTTATGTCTGAAGGATTATATATGCACAGCCAGTCTTTGTATCCCTTGGCTGAGAATTCAAAGTTCAGCAAGCTCCTGATCTCTCACCAGGGGTCTGTGGTGACAGGGAACCCCCCCAGCCCTGTGGAGACACCGTGGGAGACCTCCCCACTCAAGGAGGGGTCACACACCACAGCTGTGTGCTCAGTGAACGAGCAGGAGAACAAGTTTGGGAATGTGATTACGCTGGAGACCCTTTGTCTGTCCAGAGAGTGTGGGGTGAGCGCTGCGTGGGGAGATGTGGGGCAGGGCAGGGGGAAGGCGGCGCTCGGCTGGGGCTGAGGTCTGAGCGGTTTATTGAGCGTGCACAAGTGGAGATAAGGCTTTGGGAAGTCCTCCACACTTCCTTCCTGGCATATGGGTGTAACTGCTCCTTCTGGGGCAGACCACATGCTCCAGGAGTTATTTCAGCCTCAGTGCTGAGCTGGCGCTTCACGCCCTCGGCAGATTCTCGCGCTCTCTCTCCTTCTGGGTGACCCAGCTTTCCCTGCAAGTGCCTGCACAGGATGGGAGGATCTGCGGGGTATCAGCCATGAACTGCTTAAAACACTTGGTTTATTTTGGGGGGTTTGATTCCATGTTGTGCTTTATACATCAGAACTAGTTTTATTTGGACATTCACATCTTAAAGCAAAACACCACTGGACACGTATTCCTCAAATAGTGCTGACAAAGCTAAACATTCCTGAGCAAAACCCTGATATCCTGGGTCTCTGCAGGCTCGGAGTGACATCTCTGAACTGTCAGTTCTCTGTCCCTTCCTAGCAGAGCAGGGAACCTGGGGAGGTGTTTTAGCCTCTGCTGGAGCCAGGCTTTCACCCACTGCCCTTGGTGGATTTGGGGCTGTTGGGATCGAGATCAGACCTGCTGAAATCTGATGCAGATCTAACCTAAAAGTTTGGGTGTGCTTTATATTTAAGAGTACAGCGAGTATAGGTGGAACCTTGCTGAGTAATAAGAGAAATTATTGAATAATTAATACTAATAAATCCCAACTCTCAGTGACATGTGCCATCACCAGAAGTGGAGTCAGCTGAAAATGGATGAGTCCGACTCGCTGCCTCCTCCTGCCCTTTCAATATTGTTCCTGTCTTCCGCATCTGAGTTAAACCTCAGAAACTGAAGCTGAACATTTTCCCTGTAATAAAGTGTGTCCAAGAGGCATTTTTGTCCAGACAGTTACAATGAATTCCTTGCTTACACTTGTGTCCTGAAGAAAGTGATCCTTTGTGTAATGAGCATCTTCACTCGTGTGCTGTGCAGTGGTACCTCAGGGCAGCATCTGCAGCCATAAGAGACCCTGAGGAAAGCCACTGCATAAGGGGGGGATCCTTCCTTGTCCCCAGCACGGGTTGTGGGTGCATGGAGAGGGAATAGCTCTGTGTGAGCAGACTGCAGGGCTTAAAAAATGCGGAGATCACAACTACCTTTGAGTGGAAGTGAAATGATCTGCCAGGGGCAGGGCTCTGTCTCCAAACTGCAAGGTCTTCATTGCTTTATTCTCTCTTCCTTTCCTTTTTTTTTTTTTTTTAATTTTGTTCGTTTTTTCTCCTCTCCACTCTTTGCATTCCTCTGGTTGAACAGGCTAATTTTGGGCCAGTTGTTTTACAGAATTACAGAACCCTTAAGGTTGGAAAACACTTCTGAGACCATCGAGTCCAAGCTGTGCCCGATGCCCACCTTGTCCCCAGCCCAGAGCACTGAGTGCCATGTCCAGGCCTTCCTTGGACACTTCCAGGGATGGGGACTCCAACACCTCCTTGGGCAGCCCTTGCCAATGCCTGACCACCCTTTCCATGAAGAGCCCGACCCCTCTGGCTGCCCCCTCCTGTCAGGAGTTGTGCAGAGCCAGAAGGTCCCCCCTGAGCCTCCTTTTCTCCAGGCTGAGCCCCTTTCCCAGCTCCCTCAGCTGCTCCTCACAGCACTTGTAGTATGAACTGAAGGGCTAAAGAGGCAGTGCTGGGAAGTCCCTGACCCTGGATTGAGATCCCTGGCAGGATTCTCAGGTGTGATCCCTGGAGCAGCTCTTTTCCCTGCAGGTCTCTGGCAGGGATGGAGACAGCCCGGTGCTGCCTTGGCAATCCTGGGAGCTCGGGGCTGTCGTCACTGACACCAGAGACTATTCCTGCTCCAAACTCTTCAGTGTAATGAAAGATGTGAGGAAATGAGCTAACACGAGGGGGTGAAGTGAGGATAACTGCCTTTATATATAGGCAGCTGATTAAATGTTAAAGAAATCAGCAAGATGGAGCAGCTCTGGGAAATGGGGCTTACGGGGAAGAAGCTCACCCTGCAGGGCATCTTTCCAGACACAGATGAGGTGTACAGCTCCTTTCCCAAAGAGTTTGTGTTTGGAGCCTGGGGAGGCTTTGCTGGGATGGCTGTGCTTCCCCAAAACCCAGCTTGAATGGTCTGTGCTCTGTGCTAACAGAGCTGTTCACAGGATGCTGCAGAGCAGATTAGGGAACTGGCGGGGGGCTGGGGTGTGTGTTTTGTTTGCACAGTCACTTTTGGTTCCCAATTCTTGGGTCTCCTTGTTCATTTGTCAATCTCGAGTGCTGGGCGAGCCTATTTTAATTAAAATTCACGTGTGTCTGGAGCCAGGAATGTAGCTGAACAGCACTTCAATTAATTTGAATTATGCAACTCCTTTTTTTCTTCCTTATCCCCAGTCACAGGGAGACAGGGCAGACGCTTCTGGTGCCTGTTGAAAAGCCCCCAAGCTGCCGCTGCTGGGCTGCAAACCCTTCCCGTCCCTGTTGTTCCTGAGGCTCTCGCTTCCAATATTACCACTGCTGTGTGCTCTCCCCTGTTTCCACAGAGCACGGAGCAGGTGGCCGCTTTCTGCCGCAGTCTGCATGAGATGAACCCCGGTGAGCCCAGCGCCCACCCCCAGGAGCCGGCGGGACCCCAGCTGGCCGCCATGAGGCAGCTCACGGACGCAGACAAGCTCAGGAAGGTCATCTGCGAGCTCCTGGAGACCGAGCGCACCTACGTCAAGGTGGGGGCTGCTCTCGGCCCGCGTTCCCTCTAACGCTCTCTTGCTTTCTCCTCCAGCACTTCGCGTTATGTGCCCTGTGTGTGTCTGTTGGTGCTTGCGTTAATTCTGCCATCTGTGCCCAAAATATGACTTAAACCACTGCAATAAGTGATTTCCAGACGATTTGTCTGTCATTTTGGAATGGCTTAGCTGGTGTGCAGTTCCTGCTCGCTGAGATCTGGTATTGATTTTGGGAGTAGAAATGCGTAAATGTTTCTGTTTACTGTCTCAGACTCTGAAAGCCACAGATTGTGGATTTCATGTTGTGTGTGAAAAGGAAACATCCTCAGACTAGGAAAGCATCAACTGCCACCTCAGGAAATATCCAGAGGCAGTTTGAGGGACCAACATGGGAATCTTTTTCTGACTTTTTAGGACTTAAATTGTCTAATGGAGAGATACCTGAAGCCTCTACAAAAAGAAACCTTCCTCACACCAGATGAGGTATGTTGACCTTTGCTTGTCTTTTTGCCACAGAGCTTTTGCCTGCCCCTCCGCTCTGCTCTGCCTACCTAGTCGAAATTAATTTAATTCCATTTGTTTTTCCAATTTAAATTAACTTAATTCGGTTTTTTCCCAATAATGGATTGAGTAGAGCATAAAGGTACTGCTCAATAATGTCTGTAGCTTGTTTTTTCCCGACATCACACTGATTGTACAATTGGACTCAGAATTACTGAAGTTCTAGAAAACATGATTTAGCGGCAAATATTTTCATCATTCTGCTTTTTTTTTCCCCTTTTATTAGCTGGATGTTCTCTTTGGGAATCTGACTGAAATGGTAGCATTCCAGGTGGAGTTCTTGAAAACTCTGGAAGATGGAGTAAGGCTGGTTCCAGACCTGGAGAAGCTTGAAAAAGTTGAGCAATTTAAGGTAATAATTGTTTATATTTATGTATATAAAATACACTATTTGCATGGTCTCATTGTTTGCATTTTGAGGAGACCTTTAACACTTCATCCTATTTTCCGACTATTTTCACTGTCCATGTAGAAACCTGCATCTCCTTCCACTCAAGATGAATTTTCAGCTGGTGCTGGTGCTGTAGGAAAAGCACCCTGCTGCAATGGTAGTTGGTGCTGCATTTAGCCATGTAGAGCACTAGGAATCTGAGACACCATGTGCTTTTGGGTGCTATTCCTGCCCCTCTGCCAGATTTCTTGCCTCGAGCTGTCAGGAGAAGCCAGAAATGGAAAGTTACATAAAATCCTTGTCCTGACAAGTCTCATGTTCAGAAGCCTCTGGGGCTACAGATCAGAACAATACATGGAATTCTCTCTTTGGATTCCAGCTCTCAGCGATGTGCATCTTCACAGGTAGAAATGTAAACTGCAGGTCTATAAACTTCATTTAAAAACCAGGGAAACGTGGGCATAAATTTTATTTTCTTTCCAATGCAGTGGTACTGGTGCTGGAGGCATGGCAAGGAGCTGATAGGATGGCTTTTCTTTTGGGAATTCCCCTCTGGCTCTGAGCACTCACCTTGGTAAAGGACAGGATGTCTTGAATAATAATAATAATAATAATAATTCCTCTGGGATTGCTCTTCAGCTAACATACAGCCCTGGGAGAACTATTGAAAGAATTCATCCTTTTGTGCACGTGTGTCTCTGCCATGGGGTGTTTGTTTAAAATGAGCCCCAGTCGTGACCACTGCCCTCATGTAACTGAAACAGCTCTGGGTTTGTAGAACATGTCCCCTTCATGCAGAGCAGAGACACTGGAGGAAGCCTCTGTGTGCTCTGAGCAATAAGAGAGGAGTGCCAGTGGAGTGTCCCTGCAGAGATAACTCTGCCTCCTGAGTGCTGCTGCTTCCATCTCTTCCCATAAACAAAGCACCCACCTCCCCTTCGGTTCTGCCCTCTGGGCACTGTCTGCAAGCAGTGTGTAAATATGGGGCTCTGTGGTTTCAGTTCTGCAGTTTGTTTCCCTCTCCTGAGTGTCCCCAAGCTGTCCCTGTGTTATCACAGCCCCATCATGTGTTGTCTGCTTCCTAAGACATTTTAGGATTGTGTTTGACCCTCTAACACCGACTCATTTCCAGGAAAGTGAAGACCTTGGTGTGTTTCTGAGGGATGAGTGTTGCTTGCAGCTCCTCAGAGCCTCGATGCATTGCAAAATCAGACACATCCAGTCCTCCCTGTAGCCTCTGGAGGTCAATGAGGCTTTTAAATACGGATCTGGAGCTCTGATCCCATTCCCTGTGGAGTTAGTGGTGCCTCCAGACTGGGACTTGGTAATGATGAATGTCTGAATCCACACACCAGGGCTGGGCCTGTTTCTTGGTGGATGAATCATGGAATCACAGGATGGTTTGTGTGGAAGGAACCTGAAAGGTCAAGATCACCCAGTCCCACCCCCTGCCACGGGCAGGGACACCTTCCACTGTCCCTGGGTGCCTCCTTTGGTGTGAAAACACACTGAAAACGCCTTGTCCTGCCATCCAGAAGCTGGATGGGAGCTTCAGATGACCTGGCCGAAGGCAAAGGAACTAAATGGCTTTTGTGTGCTCCCTTTGCTAATACTTTTTTTCCCTTTTATCCCAGAAAGTGCTGTTCTCCCTGGGTGGGTCCTTTCTGTACTACGCTGACAGGTTCAAGCTGTACAGTGCCTTCTGTGCCAGCCACACGAAAGTCCCCAAGGTCCTGGTGAAAGGTAAGAGCCCCTTACAAAGCAAACAGGGCCATCACAGTCACACACTGCTTGTGGCCACTGCACCCCAAACCTGGCAGGGCACGCTGTGGGGCGGGAATGGAGCACACACAGCTCTCCAGGAGCCTTTGGAGCGGGGAGTTAAGTCTGGAGAGGCTCCTGGAGAGCTGTGTGCTGTAGGACCACCCTGTGGTGACACCTGAGCGGGTCATTACAAGAGCTGGTTAACCCTGCTTGCAGTTTTTCTGTCCCCACACTTTATTTATTCTCCCTTGCCACTTTCAGTTTCTTTTCAGTCACGTGGGAAGTTTTCCTAAATGGGAGTCACGTTGTGGCTTTGTGCTGCCGGGTCCCTGTGCTCTGGAACCAGGAGTGGGGACTCTCTATGGCCTCTGGATCCTCCTGGGGCTTGTGCCAGGAGTCCTTGCTGGTGGCAACCCCACGGGAGCCCTGGCCAGTGTGGGGGAACACTGGGAGGCAGTGGGAAAGGATCAGCCTGGGAGAATGTTTTATGGAAGCTGCCTAAATATTTTAGCTCTCTGTCCCCTCTCTTCTTCCTCTTGCCTTCGTTCCAATTTGCCTGAGAAGTTTCCATGTTGGAATTCCTAGCAGAGCTTGGCTTGCTGAGGTGGAGATAAAAAACCTGTGGTCTGGCTCTTGGGCCAGCTTGCTCTGGAGGGATGTTTTCCCCTGGGAAAGTGTAAATGTCCTGGAGTTACCAGTGCTTCATGCAATCCCTTTCTGGCCAAGACATTAAACAAACAAGTGCTTCCAGTTGTAGGAGCAATGCCATTGAGGGAGGAACTTTTATTTTTCAAAGAACATCTGGATATCTGACAATCAAAAGTTCAGGGGTTTTTTTTGTTTCTTGGTTGGTTTTATTTTTATTAGTATAATTTGTTTTTCTGTGCACTTTTTCTTTTTTCATTTGTTCTTGTAAACTTTTATTCCCTGTGCTGCAAAGAATACTTGGCAGCTCTGTGGAACACACATATAAATGATTTGTTGCCAGTCACATCCATGCTTTCTTTTGGCATTATTTTATTGGACCTTAATGTTAAAGCTGTAGACTGGGTAGATCTGGTTATTTTGCTTTCCTATTCCATTGCTGACTGTATTTATAAATGGGAAATGGTTGTGTTTGAATTATGGCACAAACAGAACTTAAAATTCTGTCCCAGAGATACACTCCCAGGCTTTTTAAGAGATTTATCTCAGGTGCCACTTGGTGTCCTCAGCTGAGGTGCAGGTGGCTTTTGGGTACTTTGAAACCGAAGTTGCTTTATTGAAATCAGGTGATTGTTTGCAAAAAACTGCCCCCAGCCTCAGCAGGGGACTCTAATAAAAGCAATTGTGTGGAATTGTTCCTGCACTGAATAATTTGTATGTCTATAAATACCACCTCCTCCTGCCTTCCCTCCTTATGCTCCAGGGGAGGGAGGAACAGAGAAAACGGCATTTTTATAAACTCAGTAGCAGTCAGGTAGAAGAGATGATGCCAGTCAGGTGTCCAGTCAGCCTGTGCTCCCAAAATCTGGTGATTAGCCTCAGTTCACTGCTTCCTGCCTCCTCGCTGGCTCCTGGTGGTTGTTGTTATCCAGTGCTGCCCTTTAAGGTTTAATGAGGTAACAAGAACCAGCCTTGCCCATACTGTGGGTGCAGCTGGCCTTAGGAGCAGTGACTCCTTACAGATCCCCAGTCTGAGCCTTTGCTGAAGGGGAACAGATGATGGAAACAGTTTGTGCTGCTCTGAAAGAGTTGCCGGGCCAGAAGTGGCTGCTGCTGTCTGCAGCTCCTCCCCAGGGGCAGCTCCCATCTCTGCTCCCTGTGGCAGGCACAGCACCCAGGGAACGGCTGGAGCTGTGCCAGGAGAGGGTCAGGCTGGAGATCAGGGAAAGGCTCTTCCCCCAGAGGGTGGTGGGCACTGAACAGGCTCCCCAGGGAATGGTCCCGGCCCCAAGACTGCCAGAGCTCCAGGAGCGTTTGGACAACGCTCCCAGGGATGCACAGGGTGGGATTGTTGGGGTGTCTGTGCAGGGCCAGGGGTTGGACTGGATGATCCTTGTGGAGCCCTTCCAGCTCAGTCATGGATAGTGAAATTAAAAATTGCCCGTGCTGGAGGTGGATGCCTGCTGTGAAATCCTAAATAGCGCATCCGGGGGGAGTGTCAGTGACTCAGATCCTGGAGGGTGTAAATCTAATTCTGTGGGCCCAATAAATCTGCACTTCCTTGCAAAATGTCTCCGGATAAACAAGTTTGAACCGAGAAAAGTAGCTTTCTCAGGGCAGCTGTTAGATTTCTGGTTGCTGCAATGGCTTCCTTTGGCCCTTCCAGCCAAGACAGACACCGCTTTCAAGGCGTTCCTGGACGCGCAGAACCCGCGGCGGCAGCACTCCTCCACCCTGGAGTCTTACCTCATCAAGCCCATCCAGCGCATCCTCAAGTACCCCCTGCTGCTCAAGGAGCTCTTTGCTCTCACCGACGTGGACAGTGAGGAGCATTATCACCTCGATGGTGAGGAGTTGACCCCGCTCTGCTCTGCAGCCTCCTCCCCTCCCTTCCTCTCGGGGGGTTAATGTTCCCTTTTGCTCACCCCCATCTCTGTGTCTCTCTTGCAGTGGCCATCAAAACAATGAACAAAGTCGCCAGCCACATTAATGAAATGCAGAAAATCCATGAGGAGTACGGGGCAGTGTTTGACCAGCTCATAGCAGAACAAACAGGGGAGAAGAAAGAGGTAAGAGACAATCAGATTTAGAGAGGAAGAGGCTGTTATTGTGGTGCCTGTTAAACTGTATCCTGTATTTACCTTTCCTCCTGTGCCACTGGAGTAGATCCTGGTGCAAACAGATAAGTCCCAGCCCAGTTCGAGACTTGAACTGAATTGAATTCAGACTTCACTGAGGGGAGGGTGGAGGGATGGGATGACATGAGCCCTGGCCTGGGGATAGCCCTCAGTTTGTCACTCTGGGGGAGCATAAGGAGAAAGGTCTGGTTGCTGCATCTCCCAACAGCTGGGAGCTCCTTTATTAGTCTGTTCCCAGTAACATGGTGTCCACAGAGGAGCCTTTGGGCGAAATCAAGAGCCACAGCAGCTGTGGGGACGGAGTGCTTTGACCACTTCACCTGGTGCAGTCTCTAAACTTTACCCCAAACTGAATATGTGCTTAAATATTCAAACAGAATGCAAAGAAACTGGTAGGGAGAAAAGTGGACAAAGGGGAAGAAAAGGCAAAGAAAACATCTGGGTTTGACCCTGACTTCCAAGAGCTGGACCCTGAGTTGAACTTCCCCTAATTTATGCTCACCAATTAAGGATTTACATGCATCTGTAGCTAAATGTCATGGTCTGTTTGCACGTGTTTGCAGTCACCTGATGAAATGTTCCAAAAGTTTGCGTGTGGGTAATTTTTCTTCAGGACTAGACTTCAGGCAAGTTTTCTTGCGCTGAAAATTCACATCAGGTTCTTGAGCTGATGAAAAACCTTGTCCTTGTGCTGGTGTTGGCAGGTCGCCGACCTTTCCATGGGGGACTTGCTCCTGCATAACACGGTGATCTGGCTGAACCCTCCTGCTTCCCTGGGGAAATGGAAGAAGGAACCTGAGCTGGCAGCATTTGGTTTGTATCCTAGGACTTTCATTTCACGTGCCTTAAAGTCTGCCACCTGTGCCCTGGCAGGTACTGAAAGGAACTGAGCACTGAACTTAAGCTACGTTTGTGTCCTTGCTGCAGTGCTCGGTTCTGCTCTGTGGTCGTTTTTCCAGCCCTCCTCCCCTGGCTCAGGGGAGGGCTCAGGGGAAAGGTGCCCAGTGACAGGACAGGGAGCAATGGCCATAAACTGAAACACAAGTTCCACCCCAACATGAGGAGGAATTTCTTTCCATGGAGGGGGGAATGGAGTCTCCCTCTCTGGAGACATTCCAAACCCACCTGGATGTGTTTCTGTGTCACCTGCTCCAGGTGACCCTGCCTGGGCAGGGGGTTGGACTGGGTGATCTCCAGAGGTGCCTTCCAACCCCAACCATCCCGGGATTCCGGGGTTCTGTGACTACATGGTTTTTGTCTCTGACTTTCTCCCCTAGTGTTCAAAACTGCCGTGGTCCTTGTGTACAAGGATGGTTCCAAACAGAAGAAGAAGCTCGTAAGTTTGCACGGACTGCTGGGGCGATGCCATGGGCTTTTGTGGGGCTGCTATGGAGATCTGCTGTGCACAAAGCTGTGGAGCTGGAATGTGCTTTTGGATGTGTGATCCCTGGTGTCTGAGGAGTTGGGTGGGCACAGCGAGCACTCCTTTATCCTTTGCTCTCTGCTGGACTGGTTGTTGCCATGCCTGCCACGTCCATTCCCTGCTGTGGAGGGGATTGCTCTGGGTGAAGGTGTCACTGTGAATGTGTCTCTTGGGTTTGATTGTTTGGTGAGTGTGTGTGAGCATCTGAGAGCTGATCAATGTCTGTCACCTTGCACAGTGCCACCGAGCAAGTGCTGGCTGCTCTCAGCTCATCAGGAGTGGCTCAGGGATCCCACCGGAGTTTGGGATTTCGAGTTAAAGCTGAGCTTGACAGTGCTACAACAGGGGGCACAGTTTACAGTGTTACGGAAAACTTGTGATCCCTGCCTGTGGCATGAGCCAAAGAGGGGTTTGAGGTGCTTGCGTGGGCAAAGGCAGCTGGCACAGGGCAACTTGAGAGTGCAAAGCAAAACTCGGGTGTGTTCCTGAGTGTGTGTGCTCCCAGGGCTGGGCTGAGTGACTTTGGAGGGGGTTGCTAAGAGCTGATGGGCCTTAGGGCTGCTTTAGTCCGGATTTCAGCAAGATCCCCACAGAGAGGCCCCTCAGGGAGGTGTTGGAGTGAGAAGCTCAGGATTGCAGCAAGTGTGCATGTGGGAGCCCTCAGCACAGGGCACGGGACTGTCTGACTGCCCCAGGGTGTCTGGTTTCCTGACGCTGTTTGGCATTCCTGCAGGGAGGATCGCACAGAGCCTCCATCTATGAAGACTGGGATCCGTTCCGGTTCCGCCACATGATTCCTTTGGAAGCCCTGCAGGTCCGGGCCCTGGCCAGCGCAGGTAACGTTCCCACGGCAGGACCTGGGCAGGGTTTGGATGTTTGGGCTGGGCCCTCACTGATTGTGGAGTAAATGCTTTGGGGTTAAATGTGAAGTTAGACATGGCTTGTTTCTCCCTTTAGATGCAGAGACCAATTCTGTGTGTGAGATTGTCCATGTCAAATCTGAGTCTGAGGGCAGGCCAGAAAGGACATTTCACCTTTGCTGCAGGTAAGTGTGTCTCCCTGTTTTCCATGGCAGCTGCATCTCTGCATCCCAGCTTGCCTCTGTCTTTCCTTTGAATCTGGGAGCAGCCAGTAGGGGAGAGTGAGGAGAGAGTGTTAAAACCTCACTTCTGGAAGGCAGAATTTTGTACAATCTCTGAAAACAAAGGCATGTAATTTGATCAGCCTTGCACCTCTATGGGAAAATCCTTATTGCAATTTTCCAGCTAAACTCCAGCATTGGATCTTTATGCCAGGTGTTGCATTCAGCTGGTTCCTTTCATGGCACCAGGTCCCAGCCCCTGCTCTGGGGCATTGCCCTTTCCTTAAATAAATGCCCATTGTTGTGGCGATTGCTCTGACGTGTTTTTAGAGTTCAAGTAAGAACTTGGAACACAAGTTCACCAGGATCCAGCAGAGCTGATGCCAAGCCAATTCCTACTTCTAGGAAGAGTTGCAGGACTTGTGCTTGGTGTGTGTTTCCAGGAGACAGATTTAATGAGCCACCACAGGTCAGCTCGATGTGTATCAGGCACAGCCAAGTGTGTGGCACTGCAGGAAGAGGAAACCTCGAGGGGGTGAAAGGCTGAATGTTTTATTAATGAGCTGTGTATTGGTTTCCTTGGGTGCCCAGTGCAGTGACCATGGGTTCAGCTTTGCTTTGGAAACACTGAGTTCAGTGGAGTCTCTCTGGGGCAAGCACCTGCCAGTCCATTTGCACTGTCTGACTCACAGAACTGGCCATTGTTTATCTCATTTACAGCGAGCTTTTAGCAGTTCCCAGGGGCTAACACTGCCTCTTGTATTCCCACCTCTTTTTCAGCTCCCCAGAACACAGGAAGGACTTTCTGAAGGCAGTGCACTCCATCCTGCGGGACAAACACAGAAGACAGCTCCTTAAAACCGAGAGTTTGCCCTCATCCCAGCAATATGTTCCTTTTGGTGGAAAAAGATTGTGTGCTCTAAAAGGTGCAAGGCCAGCCATGAACAGGGCAGGTACTGTAGGGCTACAGACTTTCAAGATCCCAGTAACCCCAGCACCGTTGTAGGACATGTGGTGGTGTCTGTCACTTGTATATTAGGATTAGCATTCTCTCCTGTGTATGTAAAAATGCTGGTTTTCCATGCTTCACCTCCTTGAGAGCCTTAAATTGCCTCTCTTTACCTTGCTTTGCACTCGAGGCTCAGCTTCAGAGCAGTCCTTCTGGCATGGAAGGGGCAATGGGATTCCTGTCAGGACCGATTGGCTGTGCACTTTAATCTGGACAGAGCAGAAGCTGTGTGTTTTTTAAAAGCATGTACAGGATTTTGAGGTAACCCTAGCACTTTTGAACTAAAATGCACAAGCAAAAACAGCTCCCCTGAGCTTGGTTGGAAGGGGCAGCTCTGGGTGTCCTCCACTGGAGGCTTTCCAGCTCTATTGCTCAAGGGCACGTGCTCCTACTCCCCAGGTTCGGAGAAGTGTGCACTTGATACTCTTATTTTTGCAATGGCCTGTCCTAAACCGTGGATTTTCCTTTTCAGTTGACTTCAGGCAAAAGCCATGAGAAAATCCCAGGGAAAAGCAGGTTTTCATTTTCAGAACACACTAGATGATGGAGGGAAGAAACATTTGCTTCCAACTGAAAAGTACACGGCACCGCTGCGTGTTCTGTTCTGGTCTGTTGTTTATTTTTTGTTCTGCTCGTTAGATCCAGCCCTGTAGACAGCCAGGCTCTCTGTTCCTCTGCTGACCAGGGCAGGCCAGACCAGCACCACCTGAGCCCAGCTTCTCCCTCGGGGTGCTGCTGCCCTCTGCCTCACACATTGTGGGCAGAGCAGTCCAAGGAGGGCCAAACCCCCAGCACCGCTTCCATCGGCCTCTGGGGCCAACCTCCCGGGGATGGCAGACCTCCTTCCAGTTTGGCTCTTGGGGTATTTGAATGATGAACTCTGCAGGGATTAAAATCCCACCTCGGGGTCCAGACCTCTCCCTACAAATAAAATTTGCAACTGCTGAGCCATCGTACTTAATGCACCTTGTGAGGCTCAGGGACATTAAAATGTGACCCCAAGCCCAAGGCAGAGCTGGGCAAATTCATCCTGCAGGGGCTGAGGTGCTGCTCAGTGTGGGGTACAAACTGCAGCCTTGGAGCTTTGTGTGTGCCCTAAAACACCGTGGTGCCTGCGGGGCCTCACGAGCCTTTTGGGAAGATGCCCTGACACAAGAGATGTGAATTTGCTAATCGGGCCGGTTGCTGAGCAGATGCTGAGTAAGGAACTTCTGATAGTTTTTCTGGGTTTGGGGTTTGTTTTCTCCCACCCCAAGCAGGGAGGAAGTGGGGAAGTTCCCTGGACGGGGAGCTTAATTCCCTGTCAATAACGCAGCATCTTCAGCCCCGAGGTAGCCGCTGGGACCCCGCAGCGCTGCTGTGAGCCCAGGCAGGTTTCCCTCCGCGAGGCGCGAGGCCGTGGGCGTTTGCGGAGCCGGGCGGGTCCCGTGGTGCTGGCTGGCCGCCCATCGCTGGGGAGGAACAGCAGCCGTGGCCGTCACCCCGCGGCGGATCTGAGCAGCAGAAACTCCTTTTCCAGCCGGAGAGAGGCCTCGGCCGGGAGCTGAGCACGCCCCGGCCGCAGGGAGGGCGCGGAACGCCCGGGTCGCTCGCGGAGGCCGCCCGCGTTAACGCGGGGCCCCGGACGAGGTTAACTTTGCCCAGAGTTGTGCCGTGTGTAAAACGCCTGTGGGGTTTTATCTTTGTGTGTGCAGTGTCAGCCCCGAGCAAGTCTCTGGGGAGGAGGCGGCGGCGGCTGGCCCGAAACAGGTTTACCATTGACTCAGAGGCCGTCTACACGAGCAGCCCCGAGAAAGAGCAGCCCCCGCAGGGAGGGGACACTGACCGCTGGGTCGAGGAGCAGTTCGACCTGGCGCGCTACGAGGAGCAGGAGGACATCAAGGAGACGGACATCCTGAGCGACGACGACGACTTCTGCGAGGCGGCGCGGGGGGCGCAGCGCGAGCTGNGGTGGCCCAGCTGAGGAAGCAGGCGACCCTGCCCGGCATCAACGGCGACGCCGAGGGGCACGGCCAGGAGGTCATCTGGGTGCGGCGCCAGGACTTCGTGCCCGGCAGGAAGCTCAACACCGAGCTCTGAACCGGCCCCGGCCCCGCGGGGGTGTCCCCGTCCCGTCCCTCCCTCCCTCCCGACGATCCCCACGGATTGCACACTTGCACACACCATGTCGGCAGCTGAATTGGTCCGAAGCCATGCGGCCACGCTTGAGGCAACTGTAAAACGCTCAAAAACCGGGAACGAAACGAGCTTGAGGTCCTGTCTGACGTTAACCAAGGGCTTTCACACTCTTTTATTTATTCTAAAACAATCAGGGGCTGAAATCGAGTACACAATCACTGGAAAACAAATTACTCTGGATGTTGTAACCTCCGTGCAGCGAAGCAGCTCCGGCAGGAGCACGAGGACAGAGGGGTTTGTGGCCCTGAGAGCCGGCGGCCGTAGGTTCATCTCCGTCACGAGGAAACTGCCTTTTTAACCTGTACAGTCCCACTATTCTTATTACTTTTCCCTCTTTAAATGTAAGAGAATATACATGTATTTTAGGAATGCGTGAGGAAAGGTTTGGGATTTATGTTGTGTTAAGTCCTCTTGGTCCGTGGCTGGTCTAATTTAATGTCAATGTTGGAAGCTCTAGTTTTACATACTCTTGTAAAGATGCCAAACTCTCTTAAAAGAGATCCAAATTTAACACTTGAAGAAATATTTTTTTGTATTTTACCTGAGATGCAGGGGCACAAAGGGGTAAGAGTTTTAGGGTAGCTCCACGTCTGGGATACGAGGCTAGCTTTTTGCAGAGGGTTAGGAATGGTGGTTTTATATGAAAATATGAACTGGAAACTCTTATTTAGGTATAACTTTCTTCAGGAAAAGGTTTATTGTATATGTTTGAGACTGGAGTTTAGTTAGATAATAAAAAGAATAATAAATAAAATGACATGACTGAATTGCAGCGGACCAAATGGATCTGTGGTGTGCCCTCGCTGGAGCCACAGATCCCTTTGATCCACTCTCTCTGGCAGAGTTTGGGCTTAGGGGACAGGGAACTCATGGCCAAAAAACTGACCTCATCCACTCTCCTACTGTGGGTGAAACTAGTGTATTTTAATTCCTTTATAAAAGCTTTTCCACTGCAATAGAGGCTGAAAAAAGTTCTACACAGGTAAACCTCTTTAACATTTTAAATCTTTTATTTAAACATCTAAAACAGGGTAAAATGTGACTAAAATCTCGTGGTTTTTAAGTAGACTTCCAAAATGAAACACAAAATAGCACTTTTTTTTTTTTTAAGATTTATATAGCTTTTCCCATTGCAGTTTCACCTATAGGAAAAAAAAAAAAGGAAGATTATATGAAATTTTCTTTTTTGTTTTGTTTTGGTGGTATCTATTGATGTTTGACACATTAGTAGGTGCTTTGAGAACCTGAAATTTTATAATAGCCTTAGGATTATATTTTATAAAATCCACTCTGACTATATTTTAAAACATAACGAAAATTATCCCCCCCAGATATCCATCACTGTCTGTGTGTCCCAGCTGGCGTCCTCCCCTCCCCTCCTGGTTCCTGGTGCACTATCCTTGACCTTAGGAAAGCTTTCTCTAGTAACTTTTTGCTATCTTCTGGTTTCTTTTCGTAAGAGCTTTAGAAGAGTTTCTACCCCCTTTGTATGACCCCATGGTTGTTTTTGTATCACCCACCTGTCAGTTGTGTCCCACGTGCTGGAGGTGTTGCTGTCCTGGGCTGTTCCCAGAGGATGCAGTCAGCACTCACATACTGGAAGGCTGGTACTGGGAAGGTACCGAGGCTCTTGTACATAATGTCATGACATGTCTATGTCAAAGGTTCTTATATATTTCTTTTATAAGCTGAAAGAAGGTCTATTTTTATGTTTTTAGTTCTATGAATGGAACGTTGTAAATGCCTGTCGGAAATAAAATACTGGAAAAAAAAAACAACTGCAGGGAGTGGTGTGTGGAGGTCATTGTCACG
>VZRJ01004330.1:1447002-1527041 GCA_013397565.1 Ptilonorhynchus violaceus
GGGGGGGTGAGGTGGGAAGTGTCATCCTGCATTCCCAGCCGGTGGAGCTTGGGAAGGAGCCCTCAGGTAAGGCTCAGCTCATGTTTTGCTGAGGGAACAGTTCCCATTTCCCTTATGGCATCCATAACCAGCCATTCCTGCTGCCTTTCCCAGGCTGGCCACAGGGAACCTTCAGTACATGCTTTAAAGAGAGAGGAAAAAGGCAGCAAATTCCAGAAGAATTCCAGCTGCACTGGAGGAGCTCCCCAGTCTCTCCGTGGCCAGTTCTTTGACCAGTCTCTCTCCTACCCCAAAGGATGCCAGACTGTTCAGTGGTGCCAGTGACAGGACGAGGAGCAATGGCCATAAACTGGAACACAAGTTCCCCCCCAACCTGAGGAAGAACCTCTTTCCCACAGAGGGTGGCAGAGCCCTGGAACAGCTGCCAAGGGAGGCCGTGGAGTCTCCCTCTCTGGAGATATTCCATCCCTGGAAGTGTCCAAGGCCAGGTTGGATGGGGCTTGGAGCACCCTGGGATAGTGGGAGGTGTCCCTGCCCATGGCAGGGGTGGGACTGGTTTCTCTTTAAGGTCCCTCCCAACCCAGACCATTCTGGGATTTTCTGATTAATCTGGCTCATTGATGCCACAGGACGTTTTTTCATCCTCAAAAGGTAATAAAAAGTATGGAGACATGACAGTGAAAGGAATTAGAAAGTAAACATCCTGGACATGCTGCCAGCAAGGCTGGCAGGGAGTGCTGGAGTGCCTGAATTCTGCAGGGCTCCACGTCTCTCCAGGGGATGGCAACAAGGGACAGAGGAGGGAAATGGCATCCCAGTGGGGTGGGGTGTGTGCAGCAGTTCCCACAGCATGTCTGCAGCAATACAAGGTTTGCTGCCTAAGGCAGGATTATTTTCAGCTTGTAGTGCTACCAGACTCACCCAAACCCTTCAAGAAGCCAGTGAAGTCGAGAGGACAGAGTGAGGGCCTCAGGCAGAGAGCAGCACACAGGCAGTGACAAGCGACACGTGTGTGCCAGCTCCACACCTGAAATGCTTTGGCTTTAAAGCTCTGTGCTTCCACCAGCCAGAAACAGAGGAGGACAGAGGGAAGCTCCTCCTGCGGTTGCCCTGCAATTCCCTGTGCAGTTTGGAGAGGAAAACGCGGATACCTTGTTTTTGTGCTAGGGCAGACTCTGGCATCCCCTGTGCCAGGGCTGTGCCAGTCCCCAGCTCACAGGGGTGCAATTGGCTCACGGCCCCTGTGCAATCACACCCTGGTACAACAGCCCGGGGATCTGCTTGTGGGGAAAATACTGCTGGAAACAAAATAGGGAACTCAAGGAAATCATTAGAAATCGCATGTTGAAAATACAGAGAAGCAAGAGGGCCTGAAATTAATTAATGTTGCAGGAAACAGATCAAAGGCAGAAACTTGAGTTCATAAAGCTGCAGGGAGGGGTGAATAGAATATCAAGTGTGTTCCAGGCTCTCCATGGATGGAGAGCAGGCTCCGAATTAACACCTGGAGTGCTCGGAGTTGCCCGTGGCCACAACGCTGGGGAGACTGAGGGAGCTCCAGAGAGGGACACAGACTGTTCTGGATCAGCTGTTCCGGGGCCAGAGAGGAGCCTCTGGCGCTGCATTTCAAATCCCATTCCACAGTCGTGGTTCCAGCAGCTTTTCTTTCAGTTCCTGGAAAAAACACCCGTGGCCTGGTGCAGTCCCTGGGTTGGTCCAGTGTGAGTTGTGGGAGCTCTGCGAGCTTTGGGGCTCCTTGGGCAGCACGGGGCCAGAGTCAGGGTCAGGGTTAGGATTAGGGTCAGGGTAAGGGTTAGGGTTTGGCTTAGGGTCAGAATTCGGGTTGGCCAGCCCTGTGTGCTTTCCCCAGCCGCGCAGAAGGTTTCTCCTCGCTCCCCAGCGGTGCCACCCGCAGTACGGCACACCGGGATGGGGCTCTCTGTCCCTGCCATTCCTGAGTGTTCCCGGTGCTGTATGCTGCGTGGCTCTGGAGGGGCTGAGCTGGCACGGTCCGTGCTGTGCCCGTGACCGCAGTGACCGCTCCCGCTGGGTGCTGATGCTCTCCCAGGGTCAATCCAGGCGCTCCCCGCTGCCGGATTCCCGCAGTGACCGCTCCCGCTGGGTGCTGATGCTCTCCCAGGGTCAATCCAGGCGCTCCCCGCTGCCGGATTCCCGCAGTGACCGCTCCCGCTGGGTGCTGATGCTCTCCCAGGGTCAATCCAGGCGCTCCCCGCTGCCGGATTCCCGCAGTGACCGCTCCCGCTGGGTGCTGATGCTCTCCCAGGGTCAATCCAGGCGCTCCCCGCTGCCGGATTCCCGCAGTGACCGCTCCCGCTGGGTGCTGATGCTCTCCCAGGGTCAATCCAGGCGCTCCCCGCTGCCGGATTCCCGCAGCTCCCGCTCCGTTCCAGCCGCGGCCAGCGGGCGTCCCCATTCCCCTGCAAATCCGCCCGGGCCTCGGCTCCTCGGGAAACCAGGGATTCCCACTGCACCGAAACCAATCAACACGAACGAGTCGCAGGCACCGGCGGCAGCAGCAGCATCATCCCGTTCGCCGGCGCTGCGGAGCGCACCCCATCCCGCCCGCCCGTGAGCGGGGCCGTGCGTCATTCCATCAGGGAAAGTAATTTCCAGGGATAGATTCAGCTTCACTTCATCTCAGCGCAGATTAAACCCCTTTAATTAACTCCTCAAGGGGTATTAGAGAGCCGAGTGACTCCGCGGTGGTTTAAGTGTGGTGAGGCTGGGAGAGATCTCCCTGCTGGAGAAGGCACAGGGATGTGGGACAAGGCTCGGGTAGAAACGCAGTTAAAGGGAATCTCCTCTGCTCTGCCCCAAGTTCTAAGAGAGCACTAAAAAAGCCCTTCAGATCTCCAATAAGTAACTAAAAGACTCAAGCAGAGGAAGAGCATCAGCTTTCTTCGAGGTCACTGCAACACCAGACTATTAGTTGAATTATACACTGGAATACTCCAGGAAAAGGAGATTAAAAAGAAAAGTTACTTGAAAAGATAAGAAAATCCAATCCTCTGCCCCCTCTAAACCTCATGAAACATGAGAAAATGAGCAGCTCTAATGAGGAGATTTTAAAATGACCCTTCTTTGCCTGCCTCCTGTTTAAAGAGCAGAGAAAGAGCTGTTGTTAAAAGTAAAATAAAACAGAGAGTGTGGGGATAAAAGTCGTAAAAAAAAATTTTGAAAGCAGTGGCTGAGTCTGGGAAGATGCCCCCCAGTGTGGTACAGACAAGCTGGAGCTGTCGGCTCAGCTCTCTGCACTTCCCAGGGAGCTGCAGGACCGGATTTCCAGGCAGTACAGGGAAATAATAATTATTGGCATCACTTCTGTAGGTGGCCCAAAAAGGTGTTTCAGCGTGTGGGGGCAGGAGCAGGGGTTGGAAGGTCAGGAACAGCCGTGTGGAGAGATAAGGCTGGGGTGGGAGGGTGGGCAGAGAGACAATTGGTTGGGAGGTGAAGAGAGGAATGAAAAGGAAGCACCACAGAGCAGTTTTATTCAGTTGTGGGGTAGTTAGGGCTGTTTTATTTAGGATATTTAGGCTGAATAGCTGGAACCTACAGAGTGCTGCCCCGACCTACAGCAGGGAGGGCTGTGGGTCACAGCAGCACAGACACCCCCTCACCCACAGCCAGTTTGTCCTGGCAAGGGGCCTCGCCTGCTCCAGAGGCGTTTTCCTTTCCCGGGTTCCCACAGGCACAGCTTTTAACCCCACGTTAGGCTGAGTCTGCAGCACAGGGCGAGGTCTCTGCTTGGGGAGGTGCTGAACCTGCTTGGTTTTGTGAGTGGGCTCCAAACAGGTAACACATGGTGCCTGCTGGGGAGCAGATCCCCTCCTCTGCACCTGCTCCTGGAAACTGTGCACGCTTGAAAATGCTGCCTTGTGGCTCTGCACTCGTAAATAAGGATAAAATAAATAGTGCAGTGGGCAAAGGGTGTGCTTAGCATGAATCAAAGGAATTAACTCTTTGCAAAACTCCTATCCCAAGTACTGCCTCGCTCCACAGAGATGCCCCATCCCTCGAGAGACTGACCCTGGGGAACAAGGAGGAAACTTGGAGGATAATAACATCCCAAACATGCAGGTGTTTAGGGTAGTGTCGTGACACAGTCAAGAGATCCCCACAGCTGTGAGTAAAACCCTGCAGCACCAGGTTTTACCCTCCAGACACCCTCCTGCTGCCCATGACTGCAGTGGCACCTGGGCTGTGGAACGGATCTCTCTGGGGAATCACAGGACATCAGCTGAACTTCCTCTTGGGTCTCTGCTCTCCGCTCCTGACAGCAACAGCCTCAGGCAAGGTGAGGAAGGGCTGTCCCATGTTTACCTCTGCTGCTTTCACAGGAGGGAAAGGGCTTTTCTCCAGTCTCCCAGTGAACTGGGGCCGTTTGGGGTTTACAACAACAGTCTCACCACCTTGAGGGCTGCACCACTCACCTCTGGGGTCTGGTTTTGATGGAGCATTTTCTTCCTAGGGCTCCTCCATCACCGTCCAAGCAACCAGAGCCAGCCTGGCCTGCAGGTTATTGATTGAACATCCCTGAGACGCTGTGTGTGTTTCTGACAAGCACGGATGCAAAGGGACAGTGTGGCTTTGTCACTTTGCTGATGGAAGCAAATGAATCCAGCTGAATTTGGGCCTGGAGGGAGTGTTGGCACAGCACACTGTAAAGCAACACAGAAATGCTGAGAGCAGCCTGGAGCACGGGCACACACCCCTGTGCTCAAGCACAGGGGGATAAAACCCACTTTGGCTGGTGGCTCTCTGTTATTCTGGTGACAGCAGAAGAGCCCTTCCAGGAGCAGCGATGGGTCTCAGGTGAGGAGGAGGTTTTGCACGAGCTGCTGTGCAAACTGCGGTCACACCATCAAGACAGGAGCTGGGAAACACCAGGCAGGGCCAGAAGGCTCAGTGTGTCCCTGACAGCCTCTTCTCCCACGGCTCGGGGATTCCGGATTTCCCCTCCCAGAGCCGCCTATTAACAGCAGCTCACGTGGCATTGCTACCTTTTGGTTCTGTGCTACCAAACCACAAATATCAGCAGGCTTTGGGGTTGTGTTCCAGCATTTTATGTGCTGCAAAGCAAGGGGAGTTTCTGTGTCTGGATTTTAAATTCATTGTTTCAATTAATCATAACCAATATATATCTATAAATCATAAATAGGGGGTTATTGTTAGATTGCTCTCAGCAAAGTTGTCATAAGATACTTTTGTGGGAACACAGCTTGGGAAAAGTACTGAGACTTTAACTTTTGATACACTAACTGTGATATGCTCCAGTGAACAAAGCCCGGGAGAGGAAGAGGGATTGGTGAGGTTGGACATGGAGAATGCAGAATTTATGGAGCTCAAGGACACTTTGCAGAAAGCAGAAGATAAAGAAGACAGTAAAAAAGTCTCACTGTGTGTGTTGGAAAGTGAAGGAAAAAGATACTAAAAATATGGAGTAATTAGCATGAGAAGTGAGAAATAATGACCAATAGAGGATAGAATACTAACTATTGAAAGAGAATTATGTCATTTAGAACCAATGAACATTAATTACTTTTTTTTATTGCTAAAAATATATAAATAAGTGAAAAAGTTCTGTACCAGTGTCTGTGTGGAGGCTGGAATTCTGTCAGCCCCACACACAAACCCTGGCCAGGAATAAAGTCATGCCTGACTCGCTGGCACCGAAGAGGTGGTGTTAGAGGAGGATTTGGGAACTTGGGAGTGTTGAGACAACCACTCAAAACCTGCCATAGCCAAGATATTTAGAGGGGACAGCAGCTCCCTAATAAACGAGAGAGCCTGGGCTGTTAAACTGAAGCTGCCGGCAGCCCAAAGGATGGCAGGAGGAATCCAGCAGGAATTGAGCTGTGGAGGTTGTGAATGGTTCAGCCTCAGCCCAGCAAAGCCCTGAGCACGGAGTTAGGCACGGGCATTGATCCTGCAGGGATCACTTGCCACGCCAAGGGAAAGCACAGGGGACTCAGCTCGGGGCTCTGCTCCCCAGCCCTTGTGTGCCCACAGCAGAGCACACAGCAGCCCACACACAGCGCTTCCCAGCAGAACACGAACAAAAAACCTAAAGAAAAGGTTTTGTACAAAATGAAAGAAACAGCTGGATGTTTCTTAATCACTGCAGGCATAAATGGAAGAAAAATTACTAATCAGGAGTCTATTGATGGCCACACAATTCCCAATCATTCCATCTGCGTGGTGTGGAGCTGCTCTGTTGCCTTCTGGGCAGTGCAGTGGGAAAGCCTGGCTGCTGGGAGTCTGGGAAAGGGGCCTGAAGGAGACAGGATGAGGTGGAATTTGAGAATTCTCCTTGAGTGTTTATTGTAAGCACCTTTTTAATTTTTTTTTCCTTTTAAAGTGAACCTCTTAGTTCTGCTAGCAGATTTCTGCTCTTCACTCCCCTTCTCTCCCTCAAGAGAGATTTTTATTCTCACTGTGAGGAAAAGAAGTGCTGCTGTGGCCGTTTCCAGGTGGATGCTGAAGGGAAGGAAGCCTGGGACAGGTTTTCACTGGCAGACCAGAGGTTTAGCTCAGATCTGATAAATCTCAGATCTGATAAATCTCAGCCAGAATCCTTCCCGTGACAACCTCTGCATTCAGCAAAGAGACAACCCTGACCCCCTCGTGTGCAGGGAGTGCTGCTGGCACAGAGAGAAAGGGGCAGGTTTAGGGCATGACTTTCCTCAGAGGATGCACAGAGCAGCCCCTGATTTTATCTGGCCAAGTAGGGGGCTGGAGGTGCTGCACAAACCCAGTCCCAGAGCAGGAGGAGCTGAGGGACTCCAGCACCACAGCTCAGCCTCCAGGACAGCAGGACTGGCTGATTCACTGCTTTAAAAACTCGAAATTCACCTCTCCTGAGGACAGAAGGGAAAAAAGCAGGACATAACCCCAGTGTAAAACTCCCTTTCTCTGTGCATATGCAGCCCACTGGTGAGAGCTTCAGTGGGACCTGGGGTCTCCTTGCAATGAAGCAATTCCCCAGAGAAGTAACGTGAAATTTGAACCTCTCATTTTCAATGGCTGCAGAAAACAGAAGCCCCATACCTGTGAGAAGAGAGGGCCTTTGCTCCAGGCACGTGGAGCCCTGCAGGGAGAGCTGGGCTCGCTCAGGAGCCTGCAGCCCCCAGACCCCCTGTGCCCATCAGTGGCTCTGGAGGTGATTTGCTCTGCACTGGCACTAAGCAGAGCCCAGAGGAATCCAGCACTCACTGTTGGTGCTGCAGGAGCGGGGAGGGAACCCGTGCCTTGCTTTCTGTGTGGTAAAAATAACCACAGAGGCCAAGGCTGGTGCCGGGGAGCAGAGCAGGGTGGCACCAGCGCATCATTGCAGAGAGTTTTCTGCAGGAGCCCCGGCTCAGGAGGCACAGACAGACGCGGGAGCTCTCCCGGTGCCACCCAGCAGAGCCCGCACAGCCCCTGGGTCCCACTCCTCACCAAAGGCGGATAAAATGGGACTGCGACAGGAGGGATTTTCCTTGGCGGAGACCACAATGACATCAAAGGCTCTGCACTAATTTGCTTTTTGTCAACTCGATAAAGATATTAAGTTAATGCCTTTTGTTCCCCGACAGAATGCTTTAGTCAGCGCACAGAATTAATTGTGTTGACACAATGGATTTATTGTTTCAACAAAATGCCTGTCTGTTTCCACGCGGTGGGTGAGGGATTTGACAAAACCAGGAGCAGGGGATGCTCACAAAGCTGAATGATCAGCCTGATAAAACGCCACTGCTGTAAAAGACAGCGTGAAGGAAAACACAGGGTCCATAGCCCAGAGGCAGCAGCGCTCAGGGGAAGTGCACCAGGAATACACCAAGTGTCAGGCGGAATTTTGGGATGAGCTGCTGCTCCCACAGACCCCTGGCAAAGGTGGGAGTCTCCTTCCCAGAGAGCAGGGTTTGTGAGCAGGGCAGTGCATGGCCCAGCAAGGGGGGTTGTTTGGGGCTGGCTGGGGGTGAGGGGCTCGGCTGCTCCCTGCCTGGTTGGGAATTGTGTGCCCGACTGCGCTCCTGAGGCACTGCATTGAGTTTATTTTTGCTTCCTCCCCTTTTCCTCAAATAAAAGGTACTTTTCTTGTCAAAAGCTCTTAGTGCCCATGAGAGAGAGGGAAAATCATGCCTGCTAAGGTGACAGGACAGATTTATTTTCATTTACTGGAGCCAGAAATAGCCCAAGTGGGATAAAAGCCACCTATTCTGTGTCACATTATAAGGGATTTGGAGCACGCATCCGGTCAGTTCACTCATCCCATCGTGGCCACAGGGAGGGGACTTCTGGCTGAGGGAGCAATAATTTCAGCCACTCACATTGGATCAGCAGCTGCACGAGCTCCACACGCAGATTTCACTTTATTTCCCAGCTCTGAGTGACTCTGCCTGAGACATCAGGGCCTCTGAAGTGTCCTCAGAGAGGGCACAAAATAAATCTCGTGACAACCTAGAGCCAAAGTTGCTAATCCTGCTCTTACCCCAGCAACAATTTGACTTCATCACATATTTCCATGTGTTTCCCCTCTCCACAATCTGCAGTGTCTTTATTCCACAATAAGTTATCTTTATTTTGTTTTTTTGACAATCAGGAGGGAGAAACTGCCGTGAGAATGACTCAGGCCTTGGCAGGAAGAAGAGGAGACTGTCTTTGCATTCTGCGTTTGTGCATTCTGCGTATTGTGGGTAGGAAAGAGGATGCTATAAAATAATAACCCATTGGAGATGATATTTTTACACCCATGTGGTGGAATGCTCTGAGTTTTTCCCTGTAAAGAAGGAGCAGGGATTTTGTAGGATGAAGGCTCAGTGAATTAGCAGGGGTGTGATTTGGCACACAAAGCTCTTTGCTCAGGGCTGAACAAAAGGAGCCTCCAACACTGAATTTACAGCAGAATGGTCAATTCTGCCTCGAGTGTCCCAAGCTGCTCTCAGTTACACCCTGATTGGCCTCAGCACAGGGAGAGCCCAGCCTGGGTTACCTGTGCCAGTGAACTCCATGGATCCCTCAGCTCTGGACAGCAGGGAGTGAGCTGGAAAAGATTCACAAGTGGTCCTGATTCTATTTGCCCCAAGTATTTTCTGAAGCTCTGCAGTGAGGAAAGCCACTCCAAGCTTCCACAGTTTTCTATAAACTCTGTAGAATCAGCACAATGTCACCTCCATACCCCAAAATGTAATGAGAGAGAGACTTCTTGAAAACAGCAACTGAAACCAAGGGAGAGATTCCAGAATCTCATCAGGTTTGGAGCAGACACTGTGGCTTGGGCAGAGAAAGAGGAGATTTCTGCAGCCACCCTGCTCTGGCTTGTTATCTCCAGGCCAGGAAGACAGAGGGTTTCCACCGGGCTGGAGCCATGCTGGGCCTCAGCTGCCTCTGAACTCCTGTTTTTTTAAGAGGGAGACAATTCTCATCTCTGACTCGTGGTCTGTGCTGAGCTGTCCAGCCTGGGAAGGGCCACCCAAGGCCAGGAGGCTCCCAGGCTCTAAACCAGTCAGGCTGCTCTGGCTCAATCCATCTGCCCCTAAAAGAGCCACGGATTTTCGGGATGAAGTCGGAGAGGTTCTCATTCCATTCCAGCCTGCTGCTTTAAAAGCAAGTGTGGGTGACATGCCCAGGTCTTAAACTCTCTTAAAGTAAAACATTCCTTAAAGAACTTTCAGAATTGTTGAAACCAGACAGGTTTCACTCTTTGCTGCCAAAAGGTGACTCATTAAAGGCTATTTTCCCATCTGTCTGCAGAAACAATTTCGTATCTTCTGAAAGGTGTAGGGTCACCGGAATAATGGGTTTCTCTCTTAATAATGGGATCCTGATTGCATCTGATGGCCTTTTTTTTTAAACCTTAATGAAGTTGCTCTCTGCATTTGGCAGGAATAAGTGATTTGATGGAGGTCCTCACAATTTCCAAGGCATGACTCTCCTGGCTCTCGCTCCCAGGGAAGGCATGGACTGAAATTAATTTCCAGCATGGTCTTCTACCCACGTAAAGTTCTGCACAGGCAGAGTCCAGTACAGCTCACTGGATCCACTTCCACCCTCTTCAATCCCAGTCTTTGAAACCACTTGCATTTCCTCTGGAAACACTGCTCACTGTGAGCAGAACGCTCTTGTTTTTAGGGCAGTCTGGCCCCTTCCAGAACCCAACACCCCCAGTGGTGTCAGGCAACAGAAGGGAAAGCTCAGCATGGAGAGAAGGAGGTTGCTGTGTTGGGAACAGATCCCTGAACAGAGAAAAATAAATCTCCCAAATGCCACTCCCCTTTCTGGGGTGATCTGCAGGTTCTTTCTGCTTCCCCAGGGGCACAGGGTGTTTGGGGAAGGGGTGTGGGACCTGTGGCTGTGTCTCACCCCTGTCCCGGATCTGGGCAGCTGGGCAGGAGGCAGCTGAGGGCCCCTGGACCCCAGGAGGAGGGAGATAATGCAGCTGAACAGCTTGGATTGTTACGCTGATGCGTTTGTCTCCATCAGAGTGCTGCGGTCCGGCGGGAGCAGATGTGCAGGGAAAGCTCTCGGTGCTGGGGATGGGTACCCACGCCACGGGAGCTCTGGGAGGGCTGCGCCCCAGTCCTGCCAGCCTGGCCCCAGAGCTGAACACCGGCAGCAGCCAAGGGCAGCAGCGTGACCCGGGAGCTCAGTCTGACCCCGTGTCAGGAATCACGTCCATGAATAAACGTGTTCCTGCCCCGAGGATGAGCGGGATGCTGGCGTGCCTCACCCTGCAGGGTTTGTGGGACCAGGTCAGGCACCGCAGGATGGTTTCAGGGATGTCTTTGCCTCAAGTTAGCCCTGAACTGGCCCTCTCTGAACAGCCATGAGCAGGAGGGGCTCCCCGAGTCGTGGGATGAACTGTGTGTACACCCCACGGACTGGCTTGTGGCAGAAGGCAGCTCCTAGACAAGGGTTGTTTCCTCAGCTCGGAGGAAGGAAAGCAGGTGATGGAGCAAGGCATGGGTGCCAGGGGAGCTCCGCCGCAGGTGGTGCCTCGGTGGGGCAGGAGGAGGGACAGAGGAGGAGCAGCTGCCCCGGGCTGGGGCTCCCGGGGTCTCCACCTGTGCCTCTCCAAAGCCAGGGCAGGCGGTGCTGAGTTCCCCTTCTGCTTCCAGCTGTGGCTGTGCTGGCTGGGGGCTCCTGATGCCTCGGGTGTCTCAGGGCTGCTCGTTACCACTCAGGAGCAAACAGGGAAAATGTGTGACTGCAAAAAGCTGCCCTATAAATACAGATTACATGGCATTACATTCCTTTGCAGTGTCTTCCCTGACCACAAAGCACTGATTAGGGCTTTGTTTCCTTCTCTTTTTTGGGGATCTTGCATCCCTCAAATCTAATTTAATCTCCTCTGAGTTAGGATTTTATGTTTTTGCGGAGCTGTGCAGCACGAAGGAAGGAAGTGCAGGAGAATCCATACGCAGTCCCCTTAACAAAATAGAAAGGCAGAACAAATAAACCATCGTTAACTCACGGAGAAGGCAACCTCAGAAACCCACAGCCATCATTTCTGCTGGTTCAAAACCACAAGAGAGTGCAACTGAGGCAGTAGTTGGAGTTGTGGGGAGTGGTGAAACTGCTGGGTCCTGCATGCCAGGGTGCCAGCCAGGGTTTGAGGGAAGCAGCAGCCCTGCACAGGTGAGTGCAGGGACATGAGGGAGTGGTTTGTGTTCTTGCTGTGTCCTTCGCCTGAGTTTAACCTGCAGCACACAGCACCCTCAGCATGCCCTGGCTCCCTGCCTTTAATGAACAGCTCTATTAAATCTGTTTCCTAGCAAGCAAAACAAACCCCCCTGCCCTCCAAGCCAGCTCCGGCACAATTGTGTTTATGGAGAGCACACAATGACCAATGTCACAGGGCTCCAGGAGCCTGCAAACAGCAGTGCCCTGTTCTGAAAGCACTCAGTGAGTGAAAAGGGTGCTCACAACCCCACGCTGAGGGCACAAACCAAAGGAACCGCGACCATAAATCAGCAGATGCAACACCTACACACTTTAATCTGAGGAACAGAAGTATCTTTATCCCCACAGACAAAGCCTCTGTTCAGAGCTAGCACAAACATATGTTTTGGGGAAAATGCTGTGTGCACAGGAGGCAGCAGGAACCACCCAGGATTCACACACAAATTGGTGGCTTGGAATAGATAAAACGAGAGCAGGAAATGGAACCGCTTTAGAATCAGAATCCCAGAATCATTTAGGGTGGAAAAGAGCTTTGAGACCATCCAGTCCCAGCTGTACCCAATCCCCACCTTGCCCCCAGCCCAGAGCACTGAGTGCCATGTCCAGGCATTCCTTGGACACCTCCAGGGATGGGCACTCCAAACCTCCCTGGGCAGCCCCTTCCAATGCCTGAACACCCTTTCCATGAGGAAATTGCTCCTGATGTTCCACCTGCCTGTCCCCTGGCACAGCTTGAGGTTCCCCTTTTGGACAAGGGACCAACCTTTGGGATGTGGCTCAGAAAATGAAAGGTGGCTGACAAAACATCCCTCAGATTTCCTAAAAGGGCAGCTGGGAGAAATGTCCCAAACCAGGTGCAAACAGGAAAGGTAAGAGGAATTTCCATAAGGAGGGGGAGCTCCTGGCTTTCCCTGGGCTCTGAGCAGTGGCTGAGCAGGTGCTTGGGGCTCTGGATCAGCCAGGAGGTTTATGCCTTTGGGGGAGAGCAGAGGGAGTCTCTGTGGGGTGCAGGCCCACAGGAGAACTGTGTAAAATATCCCACTGTTGTTCTCTGCAGTCAGTGCCCAGTCAAAAATGTCAGTGTGTGTATCAAACCATCATGTCCTACAGTCCTGCTGGTTCAGCAGATTAAAACCTCTCTTAAAAATAAAATCTGAAGGGTCAGCAGGGGTGCCAATCCTTTGTGGGATCCTCCTCTCGTCATCTCTCTGGGCGCTGCTTCTTTTAGAAGAAACTCTGAAAGATGAACACAAAACTGAGAGAGTCCTTTTTGGGTAAAAGTTGGAGACAGAAATAAATATAAGCATTGGCAGGGAGAGAGCTGTGAAGTTACAATCTCCAGAATCTGGTGGAACTGGGGCACGCCAGCATTGAGTAGATCATGAAGAATTATGCTTTATAATATTCTTGTACACGCTCTAAGCGCGGGGAAAAGCGGATTTAGGTACAGTAAATTCTCTCCAACCTGGGAATGTTAGAGTCTTGCAGAGCTAAAGTAGATTTGCCTGCATCACATAAAAACTCTTAAATTAATCCTGAGCCCCACTCTAAGCCTCTCTGTGGACAGCTAATGTAGGTTTTCCATAGGTTGCCATGTAATCAATACAGCAAATGGTGCACCAAGGATCTGCAGGGCAGCGCTGGGCTGGGCTGGTCCGGCAGGATGGAAGCTGTTCCTGGGTTTGTGAGGCCCCAGGTTTGGGCTGTGATGCTGCTGCCAAGGATTTGGAGGTGTATTCTTAGCAAGCAGACACATGCCGTATTTATATATGTGTATGTGTATATAAATATAAATATAAAAACAATTCCATCAGAAGTCAGTTCCTCTGCTGTTTCCTCACGGAGCCCTGCAAATGACCCCTCATTAAGGATTGCCCTGTGCTCTCTGCATCCCTCCTATGAGTGTAATTCCCAAAAAAGGGGGGAAAAAAGGGCAAATTTCCCTACCCTTGCCATTTGAGGTAGGGGAAGACCTCATTCCTTTAGAAAAGGAACTGAAACTGATGCTCATATTTTTTAATCTCTTTTAAAGCCACCTGTGCTCTTTGGAAAGGGTTTTTTTGGGAAAGCCATTACTTCCACTGTTGCAATAATATTCCAGTTACCTGCTCCCGGTCCAGCAGAAAGCTCCAGGTGCTTTAGGAAATCTCTGGGAATCTGCTCTCTGCACTGCATCAGCAGCCCCACATTACAAACGCTCCCAGCCTCGTGGAAAGGAGTTCAGAGTTAAATGTTAAGTGTTATGTGAGCAGTGGGTGCTGTTTTTCTACAGTGGCAATAGAAATTAGAAATGGAGTTTATTCATTATGGCCACTTTGATATCACAATGGTGCATCATTAGTTCTGCCTCCTCTGGGTGCTTGAGCATGGATGGTGGGTGGGCAGAAATCAAATAAAATCCAATAAAAAGTGCTGCTGCTGGGGGTAATCCCTGGAAACACAGGAATTTCACGTGTTTTGCTTCCTCCTTGGGAAAACTGGAGGCCTGTGGAGAGCCCTGGGGTGCCAAACCTTGTTGCCCCTGTGTTCCCTCTTCCATCAGCTGCCTGGAAACACTTCCCAGAATCTTTTAGAGCAAAACCACAACCTTTTTTTCTAAAAAAAAAATCCCTTTATCACTCCAATTAAAACTTTGCACCTTACTGGAAGTCACTGGAACAGCTGGGGAATATTGAGATCGAATCATTTTTCATTTAACCTGATGGGCTGAAAGCTCAACATCATAATAATAATAATAATAATAATAATAATAATAATAGCTGAAAGCTCAACATCATAATAATAATAATAATAATAATAATAATAATAATAATAATAATAATAATAATAATAATAATAATTTTGAAGTGCTTGACATAGCGTATATTTTTCCTGCCTCTTTCCACTTTCATGGTTTGATTTGCTTGTCTGCTCCCTCTGGGCCATGCACTTCCTATTAAGGGAGCATTATCCCGGCCCATGCTTACTTTGGGATTTATTTGGAGGCAAACTGTGTTAAATTATGGTGCTGCATTATTAACAGGCCATATGGGCACCAGGCTGGAGAGAGAGAAGCTTAACAAGAACACAGGAAAACAATCTTCCAGATCCTTCCTTCTCCTAATACATAATCCTGAGTGCAGGAAAGAGATAAAATATTGAAATGCCGTGGGGGAGGCCTGCGAGGGACAGGATGTTAAACTCCTCTGAGGGGATCCACATCCAGCCACCACCTCTGCTGGGCTTGCCCAGCACTTCTTTGAAACAAGAATATTTTTTAAGTGTTCTCTGGCCTGAAAGAAGCACGGAAAAGCAATTTTTTTCCTGCATTTTCTGTCAAGTTTATTCACTTGCCTGCTGTTACTGCAGCAGCTGGGTGCAGTCTGGGGCACCACAATGAAAGAAGAATAAAAAGCTGTTTGAGAGCATCCACAGGAGGGGATGGGTAAAATCTGAGCCCCAGCATTTGTGAGCTCTTGGCTTTAAAATCCTCAAAATCCTGGGACCAAAAATCGCCAGTTCAGGTCCTCTTCTCCTCCACTTCAGAGAAATGGTGCTTTACTTTTGCCTGCGAATTTCCAAAAGCTGGATAAAAAGATTAAAACCCACAAACCCAGACTTGACAAGAGTTTTATTGAACCAACAGGAGAAATGAGTAAATGCAGAAGTGCACGAGCCCCTCTGGGTGCAGCAGGAAGGGTGTGCTCGGGGTGTGATTAAACAGCTCTAAAGAGAGAATGCTTTGCCAAACCCAAACTGAAACACCAAACATCCAAGGTTTGTTTTATTTGCAGGTTGCAACAGTTATTTCACAGTTTATTTTTGCATTTCTTAGGGAAGCAGCTCTCTGGAAGTGCCTTGGATGTGGCTTTAGAAGAGTAAAAAAAGGTCTCGTTCACACCCTTTTCCTTACAAGCAGGGCCAGAAGGTGATTTTTGACCTGATACCTTTCCAGGGCTGTTTCAAAAGGTCCCCCGGCATCAGCTGCTGCAGCACTGGGCAGCCCCGGGGGCAGGAGCGAGGGCTGTGCTCACGTTCATTAACAGGAAATTAGAGAGCACTAATTAATGGGCAGCTCTGACAGGGAAAGCCTGCCACGAGTGGAGCCCTTGGGGGGGTGTGTGGGGAGCTCATCCTGGTCCTGGTCCGTTCCCAGATGATCCAAACTGGGAAAACGAGGTGAAATATTCCCTGATCACCCAAGTTATGGGGAGCAGGGAGAGCAGGGTGACCTTGAGAGCTGCACAAGGACAGTGCCAGTGAGGGACGGAGTGCTCCGTGGGATCCACTGCAGGCAAACACGAAGGGCTGCCCCTGGGAGGAACAATCCCAATTCCCTGTGTGAGCTGACGGCCTCTGGGGCGATTGCTCCATCCCAGACTGAGCTCTGGGGTTTCTAACCATCATCATCATCACAGTGCTTGCTGTTGATCCCACTGGGGGCTGTTAGGAAAGGCCCGAGGATCAAAAACATCATCAAAGCATCGCACAAACCCCTGCTGTGCCTGCATCCCAACTGTGCCGGCACATCTGGCCCTGTGCCTTGGCAGGGAGGCCCTGGCACAGACACAACTCCAAGGACAACCAGGATAATGGGACGTGTGGGGCAGACTCTGTGATTTCCCAAAGAAATGAGAGCGCAGGGATGCGGGAGAAGTGAGTTAAATCCCTGGTGACAAGGAGAGGGTGAGCCGGGAATGTTGTTCACAGACTAAAGGGTAGGAGGGGTCAAGGGAGCCATCCCTGGAGCTGCTGAGGAAGGAATGAGCTCCTTCTCCACCCTCTGCTGAGGAACCCTGGCATGGCACCGCGGTGAAAGGCGGTGTCAGACTGAAGCTCCCAGCCCACTGGTGCCGCGCGTGGAGCAGCTGCTGGCACCTGAACAAAACCGGCTCAGCTCACAACGGGAGCCATGAGGAATTAAAGGCACCGGGGCAGTTCAGGGCAATATTTGGATGGTGGTGCCCACGCCTCAGCTGCCAGCAGGGCGCTCACTCTGCCCCAGCAGCAGCTCCCCCAGCCCTGATGCTGCAGTGGGGTCCCTTTGCAGCTCAGGGATGGCTCCTGGTTTCCCCTTTCCAGCCTGGAATAGCCCCCTGTCACCCACCCTGCTGTGCCATCCCCTCTCCTCTTTGGTGCTTGCCCCCAGATTGATTCTTCTCCATCAGGTTCTCTCTTTACCTGTGTATTATAAAGGCTGAATCCTCCTCCTCAGTATAAATTGCAATTTTTGTCAGTTTATGCTGGAAAGACAGAGGAGAATATAGGATTTGCCTGAGCTCGTTTGTATTGGGAGGAGAGGTTCATAAACCCCTCAGTGCTGCCCAACATGGATTAAAACACCTCTTGACACCTTGTTTAGAGACAGTTCCAGACCTTCTGCCCGGCCTCATTTCTCATCCCGCTGCTGTCCCATTTATAGGTGAGGACAAGCACACGACAAATCCCCCTGGGAAGGAGGTGTCAGGATTGATGCTGCTGCAGGTGCTGGGGTGATGTATGGCTGGTGAGTGCTGACAGAGAGGTGGACCGAGCCCAGGAATTTCAGGGCAGCACTGATTCCCATCGCTGGGGTTTGGAACAGTGGGGCATGCTGCCCTCCTCCTCCCCCTGTGTGGGACTCTGCTTTTTCCTGCTTTCTACTCAATTCTGCTCTTCCCTTGGAAGATTTAACACCCTCTTCCCTTTCTGCCAAGCCTTATCCTGGCCTCCCCTCTCTGCTTGCCTTGGAAATTCCTGCATTTCTCATTTTTCTCGGGTGGTAAACACCCATCCCCACCGCGTCCCTGGCGGTCTGGGCATCTTGGGGTAACCTGTCACCCTTCTGGAGGATGTCAGGGTTAGGGAACTGCTTTCCAGTACCCGGACAAGGCATTTCTTTGTGCCTCACTCCCCGGTGAGTGCAATGAGCAGGGTTTGGTTGGTGGCACGGGGCAGTCTGGGGACCCTCAGTGACTGACTCCTCACCCGTATCTCGGCCCCACTGCTTCCCTCATTGGCACTGTAATGCCTGTGCTTCCCATCCCATGCTCTGCCCGGAGCTGGCCTGCCCCTTCCCCCGGGCTGATTAAGCGGCTCTCGGTGCATCCTCCCCAGCTCTGCTCTCGTTACAAGCTCCCATTACCCTCTCCAGCCAGCGCTCCCTGCTCATCGCTGGTTGTGACGGAAGAGGCTCCCACTTCCATCCTCTGCTAATTGTCGTATTTAAGCCGGATCTTTCCGTACTTCAGAGAACTAATTGTCCGTCTTTTGCGGGAGCAGTGGTAATTCTTCCCACCTCTGCTGCCATTCTTCGCCTCTTTTTGCACAGTGAACTGGAGAACAGGGAAGCTCGCCCCAGCCTTCCTTAGCTTGGGAATAGCCCACAGCTCTGCTGTGTCTGCTCCAGCCTGAGGCTGGCTCTCTACATAAAAGCAAAATTAAGGGAAAAAAGGCTTGGGAACGGATTGTGCTCCCCCAGGGAGACGTGGCGCTTTCATTTGGCTGTGCCTCTCTGTTGTAATGGATTTGAGGTGAGGATCAGCTCTGAGAGCCGCTTTTAACACAAGAGAGAGGAGCAGCAAATGGCTTGTCCCTTTTGTTCCTCGCCTGCGGGACGTGCTAACAACAAGCTCTGGCGTTATTTGTGGGCTGATTCGGTCCTTGAGACCCCAGCAGGGTCTGCCCATCTTTTGTGGGTGGTAATGAGGCGGCGAGCTCGTTCCGCACGCTTCTGCTGCTTCCGTGGGGGCCCTGGATCGCCAGAGAACAGTCATGGGGCTGGAGCTGTTTGCAGCTCCCCGGCACACACGCCCTGATCCCAGCCCGCAGCCTCTCCTGGCGGCTTCCCTGGGCAGCCTTTGGCACACCGGGGTCCACAGCCCCGCTTCCTTCTCGTGGCTTCAATTTTCCACGGAAATAGGGAGGGCAGCCCCCTGCTACCTCCAGTGCCACTGGTCCCACAGGGGGATGAAGCTGCAGAAGGGACCATCCCACCTCCCCCCTGTCCCCAAGGGCTGGGCAAGCTGCTGTGAGAGGACCCTCAGCCCGGGGGGGTCGGGGGAACAGGCAGGGAAATGTTTGCAGAGGGGCTCTTGTTCCCTGCCATCCCAGCAGGAATGGCTTCAAAACGAACGAGAGTAGGGTTAGGTGGGATATTGGGAAGGAATTCCTCCCTGTGAGGGTGGTCAGGCCCTGGCACAGGTTGCCGAGAGAAGCTGTGGCTGCCCCTGGATCCCTGGAAGTGTCCGAGGCCAGGCTGGATGAGGCTTGGAGCATCCTGGGACAGTGCAAGGTGTCCCTGCCCATGGCAGGGGGAGGGACTGGATGGGCTTTCGGGTCCCTTCCAGGTCCTTTTACGATTCTCTGACTCCATGATCCCCCCATCCAGCTGAATTTTCATGCAAAGTGTGTGTGAAATGACAAGAGGGCAGAACTAACACGGAGCTGGCACAGGGAGCTGTGAGTGCTCAAAATGCAAAGCACTGGAAGATAAATCCTGAAATAAAGAGTGGTTTGTTGCTGGCATCAATTAATCAAAACAGACTGTATTAAAAAAAATCATTGACCAAGGCATCAGTGATCATGTACCTAATTTCCCATCATGTTGTGCTAATGCTGCATCAATAAAAATTCAGTGATTTCCCTGAAGCAAATCCAGCAACATCTGATGTGATGCAGTGCCAGAGTCATGCATCAGCCTTCCAGGAGGGGCTGTGTGAAAATTTGTGACTTACACTGATGGGAATTACCCTCGAATTCCTGAGCTACCTTTCAGTCAGAGCTCATTCAGTCAGGTTACACCCCAGGGGTGAAATCCAGGCACTTCGTAAGGGATCCTTTCCTGCCTTTGGCTGGGCTGGAAAAGCTTTTCTCAATCCAAAGCTATATGAAACAGGAAGCATAACAAATTCAAATATGTACACAGAGAGGGCACAAAGTGACAATGACAATAAAAGGTGACATTTTGGGTGCTGGGGACAGGAGTTCCCATGCAGCTCTTCCATGGCCTGAACCTCTATGCCAAACAAAGCAGGGAGTGGCTGCTGCTCCCCGAAGCAGCAGAGGGAGGATGATGAGTGCATTGGGAAGTGAGGACAGCCAGCTCTGCCACCAGGAGACAGCTGCATTCCCAAGAGCTCCCTGAGGAACCCTCCAGGAGAGGCCAGAACAAACAAACACTGCAGGAGCCTCTTTTGGGACAGACTTTGGGAGCTTCCTCTCCTGGGAAGGGATGGCTTCCAGAGAGACTTCCCAAAGCAACATCCTTTAAAGGGTGGCTTCCAGAGAGACTTCCCAAAGCAACATCCTTTAAAGGATGGCTTCCAGAGAGACTTCCCAAAGCAACAGCCTTTAAAGGATGGATTCCAGAGAGGCTTCCCAAAGCAACAGCCTTTAAAGGATGGCTTCCAGAGAAATTTCCCAAAGCAAAAGGCTTTAAAGGGTGGCTTCCAGAGAGACTTCCCAAAGCAACAGCCTTTAAAGGATGGATTCAGCCATTCAGCTGTTCCTGAGACTTTCGTGTTCCTTTTTCACAGGAGAAGGAAACCCACGGCAGCCGATGGTGTTACCCATTTTCAGAGAGCAGCCCCAGCAGCCGTGGTCTGTGCCAGCACATCTCACCTCGTGCGTGTCTGATGTGCTGCTCGTCCCTGCTGCTCCCCGGGAGGGCCCCGCTCCAGCGGGTCACACGGACCCTCCAACAACAGTGACAGTTTCCGTCCCACCCTAAAACCATTGTGGTGTTATCGGCTGCCCGCAGGTGTTCAGCGTCTCGCTTGGGGCCGGGACACGCTGGGGTCTCCAAGGGCTGTTCCTGTCTCCGTCCAGCCTTGGGTTGGAACAGCAGCACTGCTCAATTTGGGGAGCTCTGGGCTAATTAAAGCCTGCAGCCTGCTCTGCTTGGAAGCCAACGTCCTGACTGGGCTTGTTCGGGTGTTTTACAGGAGGGAAATCAAGAAAGAGCCGGGCAGAATTCATTAGAGCACATGTTTTTCCTCTCCCAGCTCTGCCTGACCCCGGTGCCTTCATTTGCTGTGTGGGTTTAGAAAACCCGAGGCAGCCTGGTGTGAGGCGGCTGAGGGGGAGGAGGTCTCTGTGAAAGGATGAAGCCGGGAAAGCTGAGGCCAAATTCCTGGAAATAAAAGCCTGGGCACTCATCATTCACTGTAAATACTTTGCACAGCTTTTGCAGATATTTCAGTACAATTACGGCCATCTCTGCTCAAATAGAAACGTGGTTTGGGTTGGGAGGGACCTGAAAGCTCATCCAGTTCCACCTCCTGCCATCGGCAGGGACACCTTCCACTATCCCAGGCTGCTCCAAGCCCCATCCAACCTGGCCTTGGACACTCTGGGCAGCCTGTGCCAGGGCCTCCCCACCCTCACAGGGAGGAATTTCTTCCCAATATCCATCTAAACCCACTCTCTTTCATTCTGAAGCCATTGCCCCTAATCCTGCTACTCCAAGCCCTTGTAAACAGTCTCTCTCCATTTTTCTTGTAGGTCCTGGAAGGCTGCAAATATGAAGTCCTGATTATCTTTATGAGGAATTCATGATTGAATGCACATTCTGTGGTATTTTGGGATAATGAGAATTAATATTCATCAACAGTCTTAAATGAGAATTTGTAACAACAACCGAAAAAAAAGCATGTTTGGGATGTGTAATGATAATGTTCTTTCACAGCTGCTTTTGTGAGGGGGGAATAATTTAGCAACACTAGAGCTGATGTTGACTCTCCAGTTTGTGGTGAAATTATAAAGTAAATGTTCCCTCCAGAGAGCTCCAGAGCTGTTGATGGGAGCTGGAGGCACACTCTGGAGAGAGCAGCCTGGAGTCTGGTGCGCTGCAATATTGCAAATTGGTGTAATTTCACTGCTCTGCCTCCATCCTGCCTCCCTCCCATGCAAAACAGCACCATAAGAAAAATAAATTATGTGACTTTTCTTTAAGCTTGAGGAAAATGAATTCATGCTAAAATGGCCTTATCTTTTATCTCCCCCCCTACACATAACGTTGGATCCTATGTGATAGTTTATCCACAGAAACACTTTATTTTTTTCCTACTCGTAATGGGAAATTTCTGCAGACAGAAAATCCTTAAATGTGAAAAGGCCAGGGGCTGGTACAAGCTAAACAGAAGAAGATTAAGATCAAATACAAAACCATGGTGTAACGAGATAAGAGGCAACACAGCTTCAGAATAAAATATTTAGATAAGGATTATTTGGGACACTGCAGAGGAGGGGAGAGAAGGGGTTAGAAGTGAAGAGCTGTGCTCTTCCTGCCCATATTCCTCACCCCCTTCACCCTTCTCTTTGTTTGTTCTCCTTGGAGCTGCACAAAAATCTGTCACTGAGCGAGGACGGTGCTGCAGAAGCCACCATCGAGAGGAACCTGGCCTGCTTGTTTTTCACTCGTTGTCTGTGAGGGAAAATTGTGGTTTGACAACACCTGTTTCATAAATTTATTGTATGAACAAGAGAGATGAGGATTTGCCATGGGTGCAAACACGTGTTCCAGCCATTACCCATTTAATCCTTAATTTCTGTGCAGAAGCCAAGCCTATTGATTTTGCCTACGATATTCAACCAAAAGGTACATTTTCTTTATTTTAATCTGCCAAGGAAAGTTATTTTAAGGGTAGCAGTTCTTTAAATAATTTGAGTGGAGTTTGTTAGTCTTGCCAGAAGAAGTAACCCTCTCATTGTGGTTTGACAGCAAACTAAACTGCTGCAGTGTTGGAGGTGCAGCACTTCAAGGCAGAGGAGTTGTGACTTGTGGGACAATTATTTTGTTGTTTCTTGTGAGACGACGCCCCCAGGGATGCACAGGGTGGGATTGTTGGGCTGCCCGTGCAGGGCCAGGAGCTGGGCTGGATGATCCCGTGGGGCGCTTCCAGCCCAGGATATTCCGCGTTTCTGTGGGCACGGGAGGCTCAGGCTCAGCGGGTGGCAGGAACAGCTGCAGGTGGCTGTGGGAGCCCCTGCAGGCTCTGGGGGAGCAGTCAGAGGGCTCGCAAGCCTTGCCCAGTGGTTTTCGTCTTTAGTGAACTCTCATGTCACACTTGTGGCAGTGCTCTGAGTCAGGACGGGCAGCCCTTCACAGCAGGAATGTCAGGAATGCTAAACACAGAAGCCTGGGGACCTTTTAGAAAAGGAAATGAAAGGTAATATGGGGTTGCAACCGCCAATAGGTTGGAGCAGAAGGGCTGCAAATGACAGCTTTTGTCCAGAGATGTAAACCTTTTAATCCAATCAGCTCAGGCAATACTTGTGTCCCTCTGAGGTTTCAGCTCTCTCGGAGCCAGACCTCAGGGAGTTGCAGCCTCTGATGCTCTTTAGCCGCTGTGTCTCTTCAGAAATCCCATTTTGGAACTGTGTGTCCCTGTTCCAAGCCTGGAAAATGTCCTGCACTAACACTTCACTAAACAAACAGAAGGCAAACTCAGGGAACCTGGATTCTCTGCACCCCGTGGTAACCACCTTTGGTGGTTGTAAATGGGTCAGAGCAGGGACTTGGGGGCTGTGGATTCCCAGAGGAGCTGTGAGAAACGGTGCTGTGACAGGGTTATCTGCTCCCCAAACAGAGCAGCACCGGGAAGGAGGGCCAGGAGAAGGGTGAGGAATAATCCCTCCTTGCTCCCACACGAGGGGATTCATCAGAGAAAGGGACCACCAAAGGCACAGGGAACAGAATGTCTTGACCGTCGAGTCCTGTTTGGAGACAACACACAGGCCAAGCAAGCCCTGAAATGTTGTGTATTTTCTGCTCTAGGTCCACATTTTTAGGACATTTTAGGTCCAAATATACAGAATGAAAGGGCCTGCAGCTCTCACCTGCTCCAGAGAGGAGAAAGGGAAGGAGGGCAGAGCTGGGAACATCAAGCAGGAAAATACACAAGTTGTGCAAAAAAATTTATAACTGACTTCAGGGGTATTAATTCCTTAACATAGTGGGAAAGGGAAAAGGGAAAGGGAAGGGGAAAGGGAAAGGGAAGGGGAGGAGAGGAGAGAGGAGAGGAGAGGAGAGGAGAGGGAAAGGGAAGGGGAAAGGAAAGGAAAGGAAAGGAAAGGAAAGGAAAGGAAAGGAAAGGAAAGGAAAGGAAAGGAAAGGAAAGGAAAGGAAAGGAAAGGAAAGGAAAGGCTAAATTATGTGTGTACTTACTTGTTTTATAACACAGTAAGAGGATCCTGTGGCTGACAGTGAGCTATGATTAGCCACTCACAGGCGTTTTTGATATTTCCCCACGATGAAATGACATGTTTGAATACAGGGAAGAACAATTAATGAGATTCCTGACTTGCCCCTTGCCTGTGTTTTAATTATAAACAAGCAGATGCAATTCATAACATTAAATAAGATTTCCCCACATTTCCTTCCAAAAATGGTTTTGAGCAAGATAAGGCACTTAAATTTAATCCTCCTAAGGATGTACAAATACTGAATCCTTGATGCAGACACAATCTTACCATGAATTTATATGGGAGCTTTAATGGTTTTGTAAATTAATCAATAACGTGGTTAAATCATATTTGCTCAGCTAATTATTTTCCATGTCCTGTAAATTAGAAGTCTCTGAGAAGCATCAGCCCTGCTGTTTGCCCCACGTTTGTGTTTACCTGGTGATGTATTATTGAAGTGCTTGTTGATTTGTTCTGCTCGGGCTGGGAGCTTTTCCGTTGCTTTGGGATTTTTTTTCCTGATGACTGGGTGGCAGCCATGGGGCTGCAAAGCCGTGCACTATAATGGCATTATTATATATTGAATATGTCATTCCAGCAGAGAAATGCTGTGCATTCATAGCCTCTCCCCAAAATGCCTCTTGGGGGAGCAGGATTTAAGCACCCTCGTCCCCCAGGAAAACTCTGGGACATTTTTGATGCCTGAAATGGGCCTTGATTGGGTTCTGAGCCTCGTGATTTTGAAGGGCACAGCTTCCAGCATGGGTTGGATGAGATGATGTTCAGAGGCTCCTTCTGACTTGAATTATTCTGTGGTTCCAGGAATCTGCTCATCCAAGAAATTTCCCCCTCTCAGTTTTCCTGAAGTCCCCGGTGACGGGGCTGGATGACAGGACAAGTTGGCAGCAGGCAAAGCAGCAAACAAAACCCAAAGGGCAAAACAGGGTTCAAGGGGCCAGAAGCAGAAGGAGATGTTCCCTGCCTTCCCCATTTTCCCATGTTTTCATGAGCAGCAGCCAGCTGCAGAGGTTGGGAAAGCTGATGGACATGAAAGCCAAACTGAATATGGAGAGATTTGTAGAATGCCTCTTACTTTGCCTTCCCCCTAACCATGGTTTTACACACAGAAACGCACTTGGGCAGCATAAAATATTCCCTGTAAATGGGGCTTTTATCCCTTCTCCATCTCTGATTTGCCAACGAGCTTGCACATTTAGCACTTTTGCATTTCTGGTTGTGAAGAGATATAAATGGTGAGAAAAAAACTGGAGGCAAGAAAGTTCGAATGAATAGCAGCAGGTTTTTATTTCAATATCTAGGTACTTACATCCCAAATTGATCTTTTACTGTGTAACAAATTAGGTTTTCTCTTAACATATGGAGTTCTATTTTACAACAAAAAAATCCTTGTTTGTGCCTGGGTTTTTATTTCCCATGTCAGGGCACACGCAGAGATTAGGCTGAATGTTTCATGCATACATTCACAGCTGTAAGAATTTGTGAGAAGGATCTACTCTTACATGGCTGTTTGGGATTTTTTCTTAGATTTTTGACTGTGGTTTCTGTTGTTCTGATTTTCACAAATTCCCTCACCTGGCATTTTCCAGGAAAGAAGGATCACATCACACAAGAACTCTTCAAGTGAACGATTCATCTTCTTGCCATAATTCTTAAGGGGTTTTGTTTGTTTTGGCTTTTTTGCCTTTTTTTTTTTTTTTTAAATTGAAGTGATGTTTTTCTAAAGTATTTGTGCAGGTATAGCTCGCACAGGTCTGGGGGCACCGATTGCACTTCCATCACAGGCTGATTGCTGACTTTAGCACAGGAAAACAATTTGTTACATGGCTTAAATCCCCATCCTGAGGACATGAATGTGCAATCCTTTAAGCACGTGGAATCTGGAATCCTGCCTGTTCCCACAGCTCGGTGTGGAGCAGGAGGAATGGCTAGAGCTATGTGTGTAGAGGTGCTGGCAGGTTTGGGTCTTCTTTCTCCCTCTGAAATGGTGTTTTGCAGCTTTGCCTGTCCCCTGCAGAACAGTTTCAGCTTCAGGGTTGATCTGCTTTGTCCCTGGGTCCTGTCTCTGCAGTGCTGTCCCCAAAGCATCAGAACAAAAGTGCTTTGGGAGCAGAGGCCCTGTGGCAGGGAGCTGGCTCTGCTTTCCCCTGGAACTCTGCCACTGAGCTGAGGTGGAATATTCCTGCTTCAGAGGATATTCCTGCTTTCCAGTACAACAGAGCCGGTGACTGCACCAGTGCGTCCCTGCTGGGACTGGTGCATGCAGACCTGCAGAACACAGCCAGAGCCAAGGGTAGGGTTGGGGGGATTTTATTGTTTTAAATAATGACCCCAATGCAAAGCATTTGTCCCAGAAGGCACATTTATCCCAAGTGGCTCTGGCTGCTCCACACCCCCTGTCCTTTCTCCCTCTCTGGGAAGTTGTTCCACTGGATTGCTCGGTTTTCCTCTTTGAGCAGCAGTGGCAGGGGAATCACAGAGGCCAGGCAGGCTCAGCCAAGCCCCAGGCAGCGTGTGCCATCCTGGGGCTGGTTTAAAGTCGTGCAGCCCGGCTTGAAACCTCCCCTGCACAAGGGACAAAGCGGCAGAAGCTGCTGGGGACCCTGCTGGGTGTTGTCCCCTCGGAGGGCAGCGTGGGCAGCGTGGGCTGGCGGGCTGTGGGGCTGCTGTGGGCAGCGCTGGCGGGGAGGGGACGGCGGCTGCCACGGCCATGGCCCAGAGGACGGTGTCTGCCCTCGACAGCGACCTCGTGGTGCCGGAGGGCAGCTGGGAGGGGCTGCGGGGGCGCTGCTCCCGCCAGGCCAACACCAGCACGCCCTGCACACCCCACAGCTGGCCCGGGGGCTCCTGTGTGCCCGCCCGGCCCTGGCCCTCCTGGCTTTCCCGGTGGCCGTCCTCGGGATGAGGAGCGCGTGGAGCAGGTGGAGCGGCCGGACAGCTCCGGCCGTGGGGCTCCTCTTCATGCTCGTGGAATCCTGGAGCTCATCCCGGTGTGCTTGGTGGCCGACTCCACCATCGGTGACTTCTCCAGGCCCTGGGTCAGCGCTGCCCAGGATCAGGAGCTGGGGCAGGCGCTGTCCCTGGGCTGGGTGGCCGCTCAGTGCCCGCTGGCCGTGGCTCCGTGTCCTGCTGCCTCTGGAGCCGTGTTGGGAAGCCCGGGAGCGTGGACACCCAGCCCATCCCACTGCCCTGCTCACAGCCAGCACGTGTCCAGTGACACCGGGAGCTGCTACCCCAGGGGTCAGTACGTCCAGGGGCCTCCTGCCTCTCCTTGCTTCCAGCCCATCCCGAGGGATTCGGATGAGAACCTCTCTTTGCTGCTCGTGGGGCTGAGCACCAGCCCCAGCGGGCTCTGCTGGGCCATTTTACTGCACACAGAGGTGGATGTTGAATGTTATTTTGATAATAACTAGGGTTATTTCAATAGTACCTTGGAACAGCTTTGGGGCTGTGCAGCTCTGCTTGTGCTTTGAGGTGTGTTTTATGTTCCACAGTAATAAAGGGCTTAAAACGACACCATGGTATGGAATTCTGGCCTATTGCAATGGAGAGAGGAGTTAAGTGGCTGAGGGGTTTTTTTTTCTGCCTGAGAAAGAAGGGATAACAGTGACTAAAGACAAGATAATAATGGTTTAAAAGAAAAGCATTCACTGAGGGATTGATTTACTGTAGGCTTAATGGAAGGTTGCACGGAGAGTTTATCCAGCAGAGGAAGGTAAGCTGAGAGATAGGAAAAAATATCCCTTATTTCAGAGAATAAACACAGCTCTCTATGCACATCCTAATTATCCTCTTTTCAGGGAAAGTTAATATTTCTTTTGTAACCCATGTAGGTCAAACTCATTCATAACCTTCTTTTAGAAGCAGCAAACTCGTGGCTTACAGCATTTTCCAGGATTGCACAGACCACAGGCACTGTGCTGCTGGATTGCCACAGGACTCTGTGGTGTATACACTCGTGGGGTTGTTTAAATTTTTTTTAATCTTGGCCTTGTATTATCAGGCCAAGATTTTTGCTGAGATCCACTCACACCAACATAATTTATAGAGAAAGGAACATAAACAACCAGAGTATTTGCTCACAGTTCCCATTAAACCAGGCTAAACTAAATTTTTCATATTAATATTACACCCCCATGATAAACAGCAATGTAAAGAAACCAAGCCTAGTAAAAAATAAGTAATTCCAGACAAATTGATTTAATGAATGACCCAAACCAATCAATAGTGGCAATATTTTAATAGAATTTTGTAACCAATTAATAAAGTGTAACTCCAGACTCACAGAAATCAATGGAATTCTGCTTTTGACTGAACTGGGGACATAATTCAATTTGTGGTGTTTAATGGAGAACAACATTTTTGTTCTAGAGTTTGACTGACTGTTTTAAATATTTAATAGGAAGTTTATGATGTGAAACTCTTTCCTCCTGCTTAGGGACAAGAGAAATTATCTGGGGAATAAGCAGTACTGCTTTCAGAGATGAAACCAGGGGTGCCTTCCTTGTCCCCTTCACTCTGCGCTTTGGGCACTTGCACACATTCCATGGAAGTGGAGCCTTTCCAGCTCCCTCTGTGCCATGTAAATGGACACAGAACTTGCAGGTCAGAGGAGAAAAATGCTTGTTTGGCTCAGGTGGGTGAAGCTCCCTCTAGAAAAGCTGATATCTCTGAACTACTCCCTTGCTCTTCTCAATGAATAAATACAAAATTTGTTCCTGGGAGATGTTCATGGAATAAAAGCTTCCAGAGGCGGCTTTTGTGCAGTGTCCTCAGCAATCTATCCCAGCACTTAATTATCATTTTCATTAAAAAGGGTTTTCAGGAGGCTTGAGCTAAATCTCCCCACGGCAGACTCCGGCTGCTCCAGGATTTCTTTCGGAGAGCACAGGCTGCAGCTTTCCCTTAGAGCAGAAAGCCTTTCCTTCCTTCGGGGCTGTTACCACCTCGCTTCTCAAACCTCTCTTGCTCAGCTTCACCATCTCCAATTCTTCCCTCTCTGCCACTCTCCTTACATTTCTCTGGGAATAGGAACATGGTAGTTCTCCTTGCAATACAGCCTTTTGTGTTTTACTCACTGGTGGGTTCTGCCTCCACATTACATTCCTGTTACTCTTTTCCATCCCTTCAGTGCCTCTGCTGATTTCCCACTGCTGGGCCAGATCCTTTAATAAGGTCCAACGGGATTACATTTTATCAACTTTTATTTTCTAGGAAATGTTACCAAACAAAACCTGAACTTACTCTTTGCTGCATCCATGCTGCTTTTCATTTACTTCCTGAGGAATTTTTAAACCTCATCCACACTCACATCCCTAAGCTGTTCAGTGTAATTAATGAGGAATAACGTGATCAGGATTAGAGGAGCTGTTCTCCCTGGCTGCTCCAGGCACTCTCACCTCATTGGCCCTGGTCTTCTGCAGGAATACAGCTCCTCTCATCCCAGTGCTCCTCCAGCACCATCTTCTGCCTCTCCACGTGAGCCCTGTCCCACTCCAACATAAAAGCACCAGGTTTCCTGAGACCCCTTCTCCTCCATTTTATCCTCATTTTGAAGTCAGCCTGCACATATCAGACTGTGTTCCATCTTTTTTCCTTTCCCTTCCCTGACTTCCAGCATCCTTGGAGCTGCTCGTGATGCTGGGGATGCTGTTCTGAGAGCAAAGGGCAAAAATTCATTGCTTCCTGCAAAACCCTCCTGCTCTGGGCTCTGTGCCAGCACAAATCCACAGGGATTTGTGGCTTCCAGGAAGAGGTTCCTCGTCGTGAGTGCAGGAACAGCTGGTTGGCCGGGCAGGGCTGTCCTTCTGGGATCCTCTCCTCTCCTCTCCTGCTGTTTGAAGGGATGGAGCTCATGTTATTAGGGTTTATTTTGGAGGTTAACATTAACTCCAATGTTCATGGAGACATTAACAGTGTAATCAGTTACATTCAGGAGGTGGGTTTGGGAAAGGAAAAACGTGAGGGGGCAGGACTGGATGGGGAAGTGTCCAAATCATGACTAAGATGGGAAAAAACCCTTTTCTTCATGGTTTGAGACCTACTGGTTTAGTTGCCTGCACTGCTTGGCTGCTGGAAAGCTCTAGTTCAGGGGTGTATTATGATGCTGAGCTCCTAAAACAATCCCTCTTGGGAGCCTCAGCCTAAAATCTGGTTTCTAACAGCATCAGGCAGTCTAATAAAAGCTATTACCTCTCTCTACAAACCTTGCCTCTCACCTATCTTCAGGCCATCCCTGCCACAATCTACCCTCTCTTCCCCTTTTATTCCACCCCTTTAAATCATGTAAATAAAGCAGTTCCCCTGTGCTCCACCCAGCCACAGCCCAGCTGCTGGCACCATGAAAACAATCAGTGCTGCCTCGGGAATTCACCGCTTGTGTTTCCAAGAGCTCAGTGTCAGCAGTGCCGTCAGATGGCCCCCAAACACACTTGGAGGTGCTGTCTTTAAGCGGCAGGATAAGACAGCAGTTTCCTGGCAGCTTCTATTTCTGTCGGGTTGTCCTGGTCCCTGTGTGCAGGCGTGGAGGTGACAAATATCTTGTAAAAGCCTGAAGCGGTTTAGGAGGATTAAATACTCAGAGGAGTGTTCAATATTTTATTACTGTGGGGCTTTGTGACACTGAAAGAAGGTTCCTTCAGTGTCCAGGAGACAGACACGGAATACCAGCCAGAGCCTGGCAGTTCTGTCAGGCTGGGGATTTCAGGTGTGCTGGAGGAGGTGACAGGAAATAAATGTGAGCTCTTTACAATTCCACTGCCAGTCAGGGGTTGCCCAGAGCTGGAGTCAGAGGTCAGTGCCCAAGTGACCAGGGGAAATCCCTCTCTAAGCAGAGCAGAGGTTCCTCTCACCCCAAAATGTGCCACGCTTGAGGAGAGGGGGAAGGAGATGCTCCTTCATCTTCTAACATTAAAAACTGATAACAGAAGTGCAGGCAGCAATATTAAAGTTAGCACAAATAAAAAGGTCTCTGTTGGCTTCAGGCCATTTTCTCCTGAAGCAAAACAGACTCAAGATCAGCTTTTGCTTCTCCAGCAGGCTCGAGATGCAGCAGTCAATCAAAATACCACAGGAAGTAATGGAACCATTAAAGTGGAGAGTGATTTCATTGAGCAGCCCTTTAAAGAGCTGAAAACAAAGTGGTTAACCCAGCAGGTAATGACTGAGGGAGAGAAAGCCACGAGCAGGAAGGAACTGATGCCACTCACACGTGTTTCCAAAACAAATGCATGCAGACAATCCCAACCCTGCTCGTTGTGCAGGTTTTACACGCAGGTCCAGCACCTCTATCCATGGGATGGATGCAGGGGGACCGCGGAGCCCCAGCCTGCTGGGCTCCCCACTGCCAGGCTCTGCTCCCGCCCGGGGAACTGGGAGCTGGAGAGACGTCCCTGGAGCTCCAGCAAGCACTGCTCTGAAGGGTGCTTTTGAGAACTCTGCATATCTGCCTGCTCCAGGAATGTTACTGAGCCTTCCATTCAGCTCATTAGCCTGCAGCATAGCCAACCTTTGTGCTCCTGATGAGAGCACATAATGAACTGTGGCATTATGGCAGTACATTTGTACAAGATTAAAGCCTCTTTCTCTCTCTATAGGTGCGTGTGTATGTATAAGGACTCTGAAATTCAATGTACAGAGAGGTTATCCAAAGAGGGATTAATCCTGCTTTCGGGGAGGCAATTAAGTGTTTACATTATTGATGCCTATAAGTAATTAAGCAGCGAGGATCATTGACAGGTCCTGTTAATCATGTGGACTGGAGATGCTCTACTTCTTCCTTTTCAAGGGGCATCAGCACTTTAAGAGCCAGCGAGGGAACAGAAGGTGGTGCCCCAGGGAAAGATTCAAATGAACAGTCTGATTTGAAGGGAAGAGAAAATGTAAATCTGAGCAGAGATCCGGGGCGAGATGAGGTGTAAAGTCTACGTGCTCCCTCAGCCGCCCATTTCCCTCTTTGAAGGCAAATTTTGGGGTGGATATGTTTGCATAAGAACTGGTATTGTCCTCCCGAGGCAGGTGAGCATTCAAATAGCATAGCAGGGGGATGATGCACTGAGTGAGGAGGTTCCAAAGCCTACTCAGGTGTAAGCAGGGATTTCCTTTTCTTTCCTCACGTCTGACAGTAAATCCACGGATCTGCCATGCCACGCTGGCAGCACTGGTGTAGTTTCTGTGATGGGCTGTGCAGGGTGGTTTGGAAATGCCTCGGTCAGCCAAGCCTCTCCTTCTGAGAGCCTAGAAATGGAGGTGCAGTTCTCTGGGGCGTACAAGGCTGGGAGAGCCCCCTCCAGGCTGACCCAAACATAGGATTTATCTCCAAAAGATGGTTTTTTATCACAGAGCAGCCAAGTTGGGGACTCGTTGGCATTTGAGAGGTTGATGAGGTTTTCCAGTTCCGAGATATTCGTTGTGTTTCTTTTTTTTTTTTCCCCAACCTGTCTCCTGTAGCTCCTTTAAACTCCTGAAATTTGCCTTCAGGTTCCAACCCTGCCATTTGGGATTTCCTCTGCTGCTTCCTTCCCCTCAGCTTCCAGTAACAAGAGCCATCCTGCCCCTGGCCCTGCAGCAGCGTCCCCCGGGTGTCCCCTCTGCTGCTGACACCTGCCCTGGGTGTCACCCACCAAAGGCTCTAATTCCCAGTAAAAATCAGCCCCGACTCGGCCACTCAGCCCTCCCTGGGTGGATTGCTGTGCCACATGGTGCATTCTAATCCTATTTCTCCAAGCAGTTTTCATCTCCTCTACAAACCGTGCCCTGGCGATTTTCCGCGTGGCCTCCACCGCTGACCCTCCCAGAGCCGTCCGAGGGAGAACGATTTCCCAGCAATGCTGATGGATAAGGCAGCCAGCAGAATGGATTCGGGGCATTAGGCATGGTCTGTGCTCCAGCTGTGCACACCTCCGGGAGCTGCCAGCCTCAAAACGCTGCACAAAGAGTTTTTCCGTGGAAAAAAATGGCGTTTAAATGCTGGTTTTGAGAGGGATTTTCCATCATAAGTTGATTTCTCTTTTTTTTGGAGTTAAAATAAGAAATCCAAAAAACAGTTTGGGGAATTCAGAGGTGAAAGAAGTCCAGCAAGATGGATGGAGACTGTACTCAAGTTAAATAGTGCAGTCTTCTAAGGAGCAGTGTCCTGCCAGGGAAGGGAGTTTATTTCAGACCCATCTCTGACTCCTGGTTCCATCTCCCCCTTTGTGGCACGGAACAAAGTGCCTCAGATTTCTGCATCACAGGGTTCTTCTGTTCTGTCTGCAGAGGGGTGATGTAGAACTGATCTCTCTAAGTACAAACCTGAGGTATTTATTTCTGAAGGTTATGTTTCACACCTCACCTGAAGACATTTTTTTCTTTCTAGATTCCTGGTTTTAGACTCGGAGGCAAAGTTGAATTGCCCAGATCCCTTGGGAGCATTTGCCACACGGACATGTAGCATCACACTGTATAATTTGCATTATTTGGCACTTCCTTCCAGCGAATAACTGGACTGGGGGTGGTTTGGAGGGACAATTCCCTTTCCATGGGTTTGGCTTTGGCTTTGAATGTGTTGTGTGGGCACCTAAGGATGTAATTAAATTAATACTATCAAAGGCAATGTCTGATATTTCCAAACACACAGAGCCCACAAGCAAAAAAATCCAAATATGTCTTTCTTCAACAGCACTTCTAGGAGCCTTCATTGTCTTTAGTGGGCCAATTCTTTTTAATTTGTACTTTTTAACTGGTTCAAAGAGCTGGAGTAACCAGCAGCACATCAGTTTAAACACCACCCATGAGCTGTCATCATACACCATTGTCTCAAAGCAGGGAGAAGAAAGCAGGAAAAGCCATAATGCAGCAGTTATTCCTAAATTGCCCCAGGCAGATCAGTCTTTGGAACGTATTCTGTCCAGGCTTGCAGGGATCTGTGCAGGCTGAGGTACATGTTTGAGGGAGGGACCTCTGGCTTCTTCCAAGGTGAATTTTACACCTTGTACACCTTTTTCACATCAGACAATTGTCCCCAAGCCCCCCCAGTGTTACCTGGGTAAGACTATTGGTGTGGAACACAATGCCAACACTTCCCTTCTCCTTCTCATAGAGGATTGTCTCCTAACAGGGACTTTGCTCCTGGATCCAAAAGCAGGAGCTGTGAAACTCAGCCACTCATTTGCTTTGTTGCCCTGGTGAATTTTGGAGCTGGTGAAGCTTTGATGTTGATTGGAATACTTGACTTTCCTGTACCTCTCTAATATCATGATTATACTTTTGTATTTGATCAAAACGAGAAATCTACATGAAAAGGCTACACCAAGTACCTCCTGGCTTGACTTAAAGAAAAATAATAATCAGATGTTTTCCTGGGGCTGTAGCACTTAGAAAATAAGCCCCACTCCAAGTCTCAAGTTTAGCTTTTGTTGTAAGAACAACTGTAATGACCTATTTTAAACAACGTTTTAGCAGAAGGAAGTTCAGGCTTTCTGTACTGGATTTCAACAGAGCTGCAATCTGGCAGTTAAGAAATTGTTGGCCCTGCAATTAGGCACCTTTAATTGAATCCCTGCCACTTGCTTAATTACAGCAGCACTCCAGACCCACGGCGAGGAGCGGTGGAATCAGCCCTGACACACCTCTGCCAGGCTGCCATTGGCTGCAAACTTGCTGGGCTTGATGGGCTGCAGGCAGAGGGGATCTCAAGGCACATAAATTGCAGGGCCTCGGAGCAGGCACAAATGGATTTGCACCCGCATGGGGCCCGGGCTGGAACGAGCCTCTCCCGGGAAACCCAACCCGCTGCACGAGGAAACCGCCAGAGAAACCGTTCCCCCTCGTGCTGCCCGTGACTCCAGCCAGTAAGTGACCGCGGCCGGCGGCCGGAGCGGTTCCGGGGAGCAGCATGGCCTGCTGCGTGCTGCAGATCACCGGGCTCATCCTCGGCGGGGCGGGCATGGTGGGCACCCTGGCGGCCACGGTCATGCCCCAGTGGAGGGTCTCGGCCTACGTGGACGGGAACATCGTGGTGTTCGAGACCATCTGGGAGGGGCTGTGGATGGACTGCGTCAGCCAGCTGGGCGTCCGGCTGCAGTGCAAGTTCTACGACTCCGTGCTGGCCCTGCCGCCGCCGCTGGAGGCCTTCAGGGCCCTCATGTGCCTCGCGGTGGGGCTGTCGGTCGTCGCCTTCCTCATGGCCATCGTGGGCGTCCAGTACACCCACCGGGGCGGGGACCGTGCCCGGGGCGTCAGCGTCTTCATCCTGGCGGCCGGGGTGGCCTTTCTGCTGACGGGCACCCTCGTCCTGATCCCCGTGTCCTGGACCGGGGGCAGCATCGTGCGCGACTTCTACGACCCCGAAGTGCCCGTGCCGCTGAAACGGGAGCTGGGGGCCGCCCTGTACGTGGGCTGGGGCAGCACGGCCCTGCTGCTGGCCGCGGGAGCCATGTACTGCCACTTCTGGTGCTGGGCCGACGCCACCAAGCCCCGCTACCCATCGCTGGCCCGGGCCGGGCACAACAAGGCAGGAGGGCCGGCCCTGGGCGTCCATGCCTATGTGTAGCTGCTGCCTGTGGCCACGGAGCCGGGGAATGCTGTGGCTCAGACAGGACCTTAAAGATCTTATTCCACACCCCTGCCGTGGGCAGGGACACCTTCCTCTGTCCCAGATTGCTCCAAGCCCCGTCCAACCTGGCCTTGGACACTTCCAGGGATGGGGCATCCTGTGATCTTCCTGCTCAGCCTGTGCTGATTGACTTCTTAATTAAACTCCAGGTCTGTAATGGAGGAGTAATTTTGTTCCTTTGCTGTTTGCTGTTGACATGGATATCTGCTCTCTAACACACTGACAGGAAATGTTCTTACATGGGTTTGGTTAGAGCACAGTCGCCACTTTTTTGGGAATGAGGAATGGTGTGGGAACAGCGGCAGTCAGGAGGCTCTCAGGGAAGAAGAACAGCCTGTGGCTGGGCTGGAGGGAAGGAGCTGCTGTGCAATAGCACCACTGTCCTCCCCAGACCCCTGATGTGCAAAGGGAGCAGCACATTTCCCTCTGGAGTGGAGTCTTTGTGAGGACTGCTCCAGGAGAAGCGTGGAGTTGGCAGCATGGCTGAATGATCGGAGAAACCTCCAGCAATCCATCTTCCAGTCCTGGCACAGAGATGTTTGTGCTACCCCAGCAGAGGCCTCTGTGATTGTCCATGTGTTTCACTGATCCCATGGAGCTGGTGTACCCTTCTGTATCTCTTCTACCCTTTGTGGAATAGTCAGATTTTTAATCACATCCCCAGAATTTGCCATGAGTGTATTGGTTTCCTGCAGTTTGCCACCCCTCGTGTTCCATGGCTTCTCCTGTTCCACAGGCAGCACCTACTCCTCTGTAAAACCCAGGACAGACCATCTGCCTCTGTGCACTCCGAAGCACGGTGCTAATGTAAAGTATAATTAAGCAAGGCAGGGAATGCACAAGTGCAATCCCCACCTGCCCGTCGGAGCACCGGGAGCTCCTGCCCACGGCTCCCATCACTCCCACAAAGCCAAGCCCTGACGTTTCTCCGGCTGTTTTGTGCTTGCTGGACTGATTTGGGAATGCAGCCTGAGCAGCCTGGTGCCTGCCTGTCCGTCCTGCAGAACCCAACAGCATTTGCAGCTGGGCATTTTTTCATTCCCCGCTGACAAACTTGGAATCTGCTTTTGACAGCGTCCCTGCCGTTGATAAGTGACCAAAGAAGGTCCCGCTCAGAACGGTTTTCCCGGTTCTTTACCCAGCAGTAATGGATGGCAGCATTTAAGGGATAATTTCATGGCACAGGGGCTCAGCCTGATCCTTTCCTGTGCCTGGTACAGAAAACAGGCTGTAATGACTCTTCGAGCTGAGGAGAGCAATGTCTCTGTATATTCATTTGACTGTTCAATTTGAAAGAGAACATGGAAAGCTGCATTTAATTAAACAAGCCTTTTATTAACTTGACTTCAGATGAACTTAGATGAGACAGTGCTGTGCTACCCAGAAATTCATTACATGTATTAACTCATGTGCATTTGCATTGGAGACATCCAGCTCAGATCTTGCAGTGGGAATTTTCCAGGCACCACAAAACAGGTTTAATGTATCCAGCTCATCACTTGAGCAGTCAAATCAGCACTTACTAATTCCAGACGAAAATCGAAGAAAACAGTTGTAAATAGGTTTTCTAGTACTAAACCATGTATTTTTTCTGTTGTCTTATGAAGTCTGTCTCAGCAGCTGTCACTGACAGCTTAGTGCAGTGGAGTCATTCTGGTGACTTTGGTAATAATTCCTACTACCCTGAGGACCTCCACCTCCTATTTTATTGTATTTTTGTCCTATAATACATATTTTGTTTAATATGGAACTATTTGGTGAGGAAGCCAGAATTGCACATTTTGGAGTAATTTAGATCTGACATTTGTGATTAACAAAGCAGAGGATGAAGACATTTGCAATGCAAATTTGATACATATTTATGTGTAGGTAATGGATTTAAATGATGATGTATTCAGTGTAATGCAACTTTATGCAGATGTAAGTGCTTAAGAAGTAATTAAGTACAGTTTTCTATAACATTAATTAGAGGATCCTGAATCCTTCCACTATCAGTGGGCTCATCTAGAAATCAAATTTGAACTGGGTGTGCCATTTGCACTGGTAACTTTATTTTCAAAGAGTAGAAAGATAGAACTGTTTTATTTGAGGATTTAACATCAGTTTCAAAGAAAACCTAAGCTTTTTATGTCTGACATAAGGACCTGATGACTGCACATTGCTCCATCTCTCTCCCGATCAAAAGAGGAGCTCAACCGAAATCTCTGAGCTCAGACAACCCTGTGCTTGTGTGTGGGCTTGGAATCCAACCTCCATTCCAAGGCTGGGCTGCTGGCGGCACGTCCAGGGTCTGAGTGACACAAATGGCAGTTGTGGTGATGTGATGGAGCACTTCAGGCTCCCAGGACTGCATTTAAGGGTCTGTGAGCCCAGCGTTTCTGAGTCTGATGCAGCACAGATATCCCACGAGGAGCTGATCTGCAGGAGGGGGAACTCGGTGGTCACCTCCTCCCGCTGGGCAGAACTGAAATTCCCACCCTGTGGATTCTGGTGGGGAAAAGCCCATGAAGAGGATCAGTAGATATTTTATGTCTGTATGCTAGGAAGGCACTGGGCTGAGAGGACTGAGCAGGTGCATTTGTGCCTGCTGAGGGAGAAGAGTTTCTTCATCTTCCTCTCCCCTGTTCAGGTACTCTGAACTGACTTGGGAGCTGCAGTTGGGAAGCAGGAATAGGAAAAGGAAGCTGTAAGACTTTAGCAAAAAACCCCTGCAGTTGAACTTTGAAACTAAACTGCTGCTCTTGGGGAGTTTTCTGAGGGTAACAGGAAAAGTCTGGCTCGAGGGGAGTGATGGAGGAGCTTGGACACATCCCTGTGCCCAAGGCTGCACCTTCCACCCTGCTCCTTCTGGGTCACATCCAGCCGGACCCTGTCTCCTGTAACCCCGAGTATCCCAGGGGATTCTTGGAGCTTATTCGGATGGCTGAACTGATCCCCTTCCGTGGGACGGTGAGGAGGAGATGCTCAGGAGCACGTGTAGTGCAGCAAAGACTTTCAGGGAAGGGGACACCTCCTGGCTCCAGGGCGTGGGAGGGTCCTGGAAGCAGAGCTTGGTCACACACCCCGTGGTGGAGGACCCAGAGGAAACGGGGAGGGAAGAATCGCCCCTGACCGGGCTCTTGTCTCGGCAGAGAGGGGCTGGCACGTGGGTGTCGCTGGCAGTGGCGGGGCCGGGGCCGGTCCGCGGCTGTGTCCGGTGTCCGTGTGCCGCAGCGCTGCGCTCTGGGGCCGTGCTGCCCTGTGCTCACCGGCCCGGCACGGCTGGCAGAGCCTGCAGCCTCCCGGCATCGCTTTGAAACAGCTGATTAAATACCGTGCCTAAATCCCTGCGTTAATATCCCGATGCTATTAGATGCTTTAATGTTTGCCCATTGCAGGACAAAACGATTTTGGAAACAAATCTGTCTGGCTGAGAGTTTGCTCCGTATTTGAAATAAACGTCTGAACTCTTCAGCTGGTTTTGGTTTTATTTCTTTACCGTTGTATCATTCCTCTTTTATATTAAAGTGAAGGAATGCATTTCCCCATTGCCAGGGAAAGACAGCTCCAGTATTTTTATAATGCTCCTTTCCGATTCACTCTTGGTTTTTATATTCTGCTTGGGCTTTTGCTAGATAATAAACAAAGTGGGTCTGATTCCTTGGGAAATAAAATATACAAAACTGATTTAGTGCTGGCTTCCCAGAGTTGCTCATAAGAAGTTTCCTGAAGCAAACTGATATTTCAAAACCTGGTCCCGAAATGTATATTCATCTCTGGGATGAAAAGAGAAGATTCTGGAGCAAATAATCCACCACGAAGAAGCAGCCAAGGGAATGTATTTATGGCAAAAACAATAGCTTAGCAAACACTTCATTATAGCAGAGAGATGAACCAGACAAGTCTTGAGACAAATAAATGCGTGCAGTCCTCAGTCCTGAGGTGTGAGGGGGATTAGGACTAAATGGGTTTATGTTCAAAAATGTCACAACTCTCCTGCACATCACTGTGAGGCCTCACAAAGCCCGGCACGGGAGCCTGACTGTGTCCTCCTGATTGACTGCAACCATCCCTTTGAAAAAGGCACAAGAGGTCTTTTCAGGGGAGCCCTGCGTCATCCTGGGAAACTGGGACAGAGCTGCCCCACCGAATAAACAGCTCCTTCCCTCTGCATCTGGCGGGGACATGCTCCCTGACTTACACACTTTGCCTTCCTCACTCGAACCTCAGAGTCTGACTAAGACTAACTTGACATTTTCTGACTCTTTTTAGAAGCAAAGAGCAAAAGAAAATGAGGGATGTACTGAGAAGGGAAGGACATTTTCAGCTGGAAATTTCTGTCAGTGCTTCTTGTATTGGATTGCCACTTGCAGAAAACATTCCAGCTGTCAATGAGGACAAACAAAACATCCAAAAGCACAAATATTTTGTTTTTAGCAGCATCAAGGAGCAGAAGTGGCTGGGGAGAGGATTGTGACAGCAGGGTTAACAAGCCATGTACACCCACAGAGTCAGCACCAGAGAGCTTGTTCCGTTCCAGGGATCAGAAGGGATTGGAGCCAGCGTGTTCTCAGAGACAGTAAATACAACCAATTGAATCATTTTAAAAACAATTAAGGGAAAAAGAGAAAATGCTATATTGAACTCAGCTGTCTGCAGCAGAACAAAAGCAGAGCACACATGGTTACCTGAGATTCCCCTCCCTCCACTCCCAGCCCTTTAAAAAGGAAAGACCGAGCTAATTTTACGATTAGGCTTTTCACTCTCTTATCTCGTCATTTGCCTGTCCCTCCAACGTCTCCTCACTTCAGTGTGTCAGCACCTGAACAGTGGGAAATTTCGAGGTATTACAGAAAAGTAAACTTTGCTGTGCTTTTACTTTTCTGCTGCCTGTGTGAAAGTGATGCTGCTCTTCAAAGCACCTCCCTGCACACCGGGACAAACCCTGCTGCTGAGAGGAGCTTTATGAAGGGTAATTTTAACCACACTCTGTCTGTGTGTCGAGGAACATACCATGCAGTTCCCTTCAGCATTCCCTCTTCTTTCAATTCAAACATTTCTCCTCGTTTAAACAACAGCAAATAATGAAGAGCTCGCAGCAATTTACCTGACAAACCCAATGCCTTCGTGCAAAAAAGGGACTTCAAAAATGGAAAGCACAAACCCATCCCGTGCTGTTCCCTGCATCAGCACAAGTCCAGCTGAGCAGAGCATCAATCTCTGCTGCCCAGTTCTGCTGGGGGCCTTATCTTGGTCTCAGTTGCCATGAAGTGGTCCCTGATTGCCACATGACAGAGATGATGAGTCCAGCAGCGTTCCAGCTGCTGTCTGATGGATGAGTGAGTGGCAGAGCAGTGTTTGTTCATCCTGAGCTTCCCCTGCCGTGCCAGATGGTGCTGGGGGGTAGGAAATCATCCCCAGACCCCGACAAGCATTGCCTCCCGCACTGTAAATCAGTCGGGATCTGCAGAAGCTGGAAACACAAACCCCGTGTGTGGAAGAAAAGGACGTTGTTAACGGAGTGCCTGCTGCAGGGCCGGCTTCCACGGGCTGATCCCAGTCCTGCTCCCTCACCGGAGCATCCAACAGCTCCACGGGGTGGACACGGCTCACAGGTTGGACTCCATGATCTTTTCCAGCCTAAATGATCCTGTGATCCCAAGATCAGAGGGACTGTGCTGCTGCCCCGGGGTGTGCCTTCTCTCCACTTCACTTCCCAACTTCTGTGCACGTCTCTTCAAGCAGGAAACTGCAGTGATCATCCAAGAAGCTATCCAGAACTGGAGCTTGTGGAGCAAGGAATGTGTGCAGGGTGATGAAGTGCTGGCTAGCACAGACCTGGCTCTGCCAGAGCAGCAGGATTTCCTGTCCCTGGGCTCACCACACCCAGCTCCTGGTTTGTGTGACACCCCAAGAGCTTTTCCCTGTTTTCCTACGTTATTTATGTGGTAGCAAATGTAATTCCTGGAACTTCTATGAGAAAAATCTTAGTTAATGTCATCAGTAACACTTCCAAAATGAGTACTGATATTAAGAAAAGGAAATACAGAAAAATAAATGGCCAAGGGTTGGTTGTACTGGACATTATCCCTTCAGCTGAAGAAAAAGTCATTTCTTGATGAAAGTCATAAAGCAAATGATTTATGTGAGACTTGAGGACCATGTAGGAAATAACTAAGCTGTGGTTGGGCTAAAGGCTGTTCAATAAAGTGATTCTAGAACCACAGGAATGTTTGCACTGCTCCAGAATGTTCACTTTTTTCCCCAATTTTGGGCAAAGTGATTAATTGATCTTTAATTAAGGGAGGAAGTAGGATGGCCCAGGGGAAGGGCAGAAAAGCCAATCTCTTTAAATATTCATGACATTCTCCATAACAGTCAAACTACGAGAAGCTCTCCCCCTTTATAACGGACAGCCCTTCCATTTCAGTAGGACATGGCTGACTCATTTCTCCAGCTAATTACAAGAACAGGGATCGTGTGTTTAGCTGAATGAATTCAAATTGCTATTTATTTATTTCAGAAGAACATTGAACAGTGGCCACAATGCAATTGAGAGCCACAGGAAGTGTGCTGAGGTCTGAATCAATCAGTCTTAGCAATGACTGAAACCCAAATTCACCTTTCAATGGGCCGGAGTTCTCCTTAAAAAAGATTTATCTCCTGCCCCTTTTCTAGCTAAAACCCTACACCTGCGTTTCATTTACACATTGGAATGTTTATTTGTTATATTTACTCTTAGCATTAAGGTTTGATACATCCTATCTGTCTGTTGTCGAATCATAAATCTCAGGCCCTCCAAATTCCAGATGCAACTATTTATTTATTCAGGAAAACCAAATATTCTGAGATTACTCTGCACTTTTACTTGGTGTCAGGCCAGGTGATCAGATCGGTTGCACAGAAGGATTCATTTCTGCAAATCACCTTCTGACAAAGGTATTGGGGGATGCCCAAACTTTCACAGAATCCCAGAATATCCTGAGTGGAGAGGGACCCACAGGGATCACGGAGTCCAACCCTTCCTCAGTGCAATCCACCCTGGAGGAAGGAGCACTGACTGATCTCCAGTCTGCAGGCTGGGAGCTCTTTTTAATAACAGATTATGTGTTTCTGTTAATATTCCTGCTCCTTCATCCTTAATTTGCCACAGCCACAGGGTGACATCTCTGGTTAGCTCCCCTTCACCAAGTCATTTACCTTTTGGAGGGCTTTGTTCCTCCTTTATCGGGCTCTTTGTTTCTCAGGGCTGAGCTCTTTTACAGCTTTTCAACTGCCGAGATGGATCAAGAGCTCAGCATTGTGGCTTCAGTGGCCTTCTGTGTATCCATTTGATCTTTCCTATCTGCTCAAAGGGACAGCACCACCTAAATGTCCCTGCAGGCTCTCTCTAAACACACAAAACAATTCTCCCCTCCTCTGCACACACTCAGACTTGACTGACAACAACTTTCTTTCAGAACATTCGGAGCTTGCTTTGTGTATTTCACAGGATCCTTTCACTTGCTGTAATTAATTCTCTGCACCTGGCCCAAGATCGCATTTTTTATCTTCCCGAGCGTTAAGTTCTGCTATTAATATGTAAATTAGCAGGTTGTCGTTTTCTTGGAGCAGAAGAACTTTTTAACAATTTAATGATAATTTCACCACGGTGGTCCCTTTCTGTGCCTCCAAGGTGTGAGTTTTGCTTATATTTCACTGCAGAAAGCCAAAGTGAAATCCGATTCCATTCCAGCAGGGAACACCGGCACTGGGCAGCCTCGTTCCCTGCCGGTGCCTGAAGGGAGCTGTTGGAGAAACAGGAATGAATGTGCTGGAAATAAGTGAATTTAGGGAGGTAAATCCTGAACTCTGCAAAAAAAAGAACAATATGTGGGGAAGCAGTTGGAATGATCCAGCAGGCAGTCAGAGAGTCACAGAATTACATCCCTGTAAGTGTCCAAGGCCAGGTTGGATGGGATCACCTGGGATAGGGGAGGGTGTCCCTGCAGAAGACACATTTTTAGACCTAAATGTGACACATATTTTGCCACTTGCCTTCTAGGAAATTCAAAGGGCAGATCCTTTTGTGTATAAAACAGCTCTCAAAATAATTTCCTCATGTTTTAAGTTCTAGGTAAACTCCTTGTTGTGACTTTAGGACCAGAAGAATTTGGCCCAGTGGGAGAGTTGTAATTTAACAAGTTTAATCTTATCCACAGACATTCCCAGCTTTGTTTGTCCTTCATCGTTTGGCTCGGAGGGGGATTGGGGCAGGATAACACAAATACTGCAATTATTGGAAGCCAAGTGAAAGCACAGGTTTCAGTCCTGGGTTAATAAACCACTTTGCTGGGAGGAGTGTGATTAAATACACTTCTTCTTTCTGCTCTGTGCATTGCACAAAGCCACGTGTGCAGGACACCCTGTTCCTTGGGCCGTTTTCTTCCTCAAAATGCATTTTTTCTCCTGTTTGACAAGGATTTTTCTCTCCCTGCACCAGAAGCCCCACAGACACGGCTGGAGTTCACCATTTCCCTGGGTTCTGTGTCCCACAGGATTCGATGTGGCAGTACCTGGGCTTGCCCTCAGCAGCTCCTGCTCTTCATTTTGTTCATCTGAGAGCTGTGACCGTGTCATGACCCAGGGCAGCCCCACTGAAACAAGTCCTGAATAACCTCCTGGCAGGAATTCATCCTGGAATGTTCAGGGTGGAGTTTACGCCCTGTGGCTCCACACGGAGCAGCTCTAAACAGCACAAGCGTTCTGCTGGATGGCTCCTCTAAAGATGCAGAAAACCTGGGGTGTTCTGTGCCCTTTGGCTTCTGGAGTCCTGCTGTTGGCATTTTCCCAGCTGTCTTCCCGTTTATTTCCCTCTCACAGCCTGATTTCCCCTGCCTTTCAACCCTTCCTTACATTTTGTTCTTCCATGACCATTCTGATTTTCCTGTGATGCCACTGGCTCCTGCAGCTGGAACAGGATGCACTCAGGTGATCTGGAGTACAGGATGGGAAGCTATAGACATTCCTAAAGCGTCTTTTTGTTCTGTTTCCTGATGAAAATAATTTGGTTTTCACACAGTTGCCCTAAAAAGAGTCATAACTCAGGCAGGGCAGGGGAATACAAACAAATGCATTTGTTTATGGCATATGGAAGACAACAGCTGCAGGGTCTGGAGTGACAGGACAAGGGGAAATGGCTTCCCACAGAAAAAAAGTGGGTTCACAAAGGACACTAAGGAAGGAATTCCTGGCTGTGAGGGTGGGGAGGCCCTGGCACAGGTTGCCCAGAGAAGCTGTGGCTGCCCCTGGAGCCCTGGAAGTGTCCAAGGCCAGGTTGGACGGGGCTTGGAACACCCTGGAACAGTGGATGTCCCTGCCCATGGGTGGATGATCTCTATGGTCCCTCGCAACCCAAAGCATCTGTGATTCCATGATAAGTCAGCCACATGGCCAGGTGCCCTGGGAAGCTCCTGTGTGCCCCTGGGCCGGTTCAGGGAGGGCACTGAGCTGGAAGCTGAGTTAATCTCCTAAAAAAGCAGAGTCGGTTGTCAGCCAGGTGAGCTGTGAGAGGAGGCTCTCCCCGTGTTGGAATCCACACAGACGCAGCACCAGGGAAGGGTGGAGGGTGGGGAGAGCCCACATTCCATCATCCTGAGCCACTGAGCAGCTGCACATGCCCACGGCACTGCAAAGCACCTCTGTCCTTTGTGCCAGCTAAGGGGGGTAAATGAACACCAACAGGGAGTAAAATCTGTCATTCAGCAGTAGCTGCTCTCTGGGAGAGCATCCAGAAGCCTTCTACTCCATATGAACACCAAATTCCTTCATTTGGGCATTCAGCACTGGAGACGTGGAGAGCAGGGTGTGCACGGAGTGCCTCACTTTGGAAGTTCTGACATTAAATAGAATTAAAGAAACAGGAATGCTGGCACCATTAAATATGGGAGTTTCTGGAGTCTGGGAATCAGAGTCTGGGACCTGCTTCAAACTCGCTGACACCAAAGTGTGCAGAATTATTTGCCACCACCATGAAATTTTCCAAATTGGCTTAAAATCATGTTTTAAACCCAAATGACAGACTTTTTGTATGTGTTCTGGATCTCAAAGTCCTTAGGTTCTTCTTCATGAATTTTGCATTGAATCATAAAAGCTGGAGCTGTGTTTTAAGTTAGGAAGAACTTCAAAAGTTTGGATTCTTCCTTAATCCATTGACTCAAAGGATTTTAAGAACATCAAACACAGCTACACTTTCAACTAAATCCTAATAGCTGGCGTAATAAATTCATATATATATGTATATATATGCGTATGTATTTGCATATAGGCACAGAACTACAATAAAAATACTTATTCCCCTCCTTAAAGGAATTTGCAGTTCCGAGTTTGAGTTCCTGTAGCTCATGTATGGCATCTCTGGCATAAACAATCCATGAATATTTGCACCAAGGCCCTTTGATCAGTTCTTGATCTCTTTGTTTATTTCCCCCAGGGTTCGTTTGGGTTTTGTTGTCGTTTTGGCTGATGCTGCTCCGGTCTAACCAAGAGAGCAGAGCTTTAATATTGGCTCATTCTGCAGTGGCTCTGGAGCTGAACCGGGCTTCATGGAAGGCTGGATCTGCAGCTGCTCTGGTGTCTGCAGAGAGAGGAGCAGTTATTTCCCCTGGGGTTGCTGCTTGGGCCTGTCAGGAGGATTTGTCTCAGCTGCTGATTCGGATGAGATGCCGTGTGCTGAGCCTGGGACTGCTCTGAGGAGCAGCTCCTGCTGGCTCTGCAGAGTGCACCTCGCTCCTGCCCAGCTCTGCGAGCAGGAATTCTTAGTCAAAGACCTATTTTAAACTAATTTCCCCCAGGAACTTAAAGTTTTCCAGCTCTGATCTCAAAAGGTGAAACATTTGGAAAGCATTAGGAAGGTGGAAGGGGCTGTGCTAAACCTCGGGAGGAATGAGAGCTGCACTTGGTGCTTTTTCATGTTGCAGTGCTTGTTAAGGACGGTATTTTTAGAGCTGAGGAGACATCCCTGCTCCAAAGTTGTCCCATTTCCTCACTTGCAGGGAAATGTTTCCCTGTGCTCTGCCCATGCATGGCAGGGTAGCCAGGCAAGAGTTTCAGCAGAGTTTAACTCTCCATGAAAGTGTTTGGCTGAAATTTGTGTCCAGGGCTGTGTCACCAACACAGTGACCATAAAACCCAACTCTGCCTTCGTGACCTCCAAAAGCTCCTGCAGCACAGAGGGCTCTGTCTTCTCTGTGAGCTCTTTCCTGTGCACAAACAATGTGGATGGTGCTATGAAATAAATAAATCTTCAATCACATCAGGTTATTTCCCAAGCTTGGGTGGGAGCTGAATGCCATCTCTGGCTTGGCACTAAGCTCCCTCTATGAAAAACTGGTTTTTCTTTCCGCTGTGTGGGCATAAAGATGCCCCGTGTTTGTTGTGAAATAGCAACTTGTCAGGAAAGGATCTCGAGTTTTCAGTCGTGCCAAAATGATGTGGAGAGCCAAACTCGGGAACAAAAGGGGTTTGGGAAAGGTTTCCACAGGTCCGAGGGACACTCAGGAGCTCGGGCTGACAGGAGTCGCTGCCTTTGGGGCCAAGGTGAGGATGCACGAGCCTGGCTGGGCTCCCCTGACCAGTCTGGCTGGAACCAGCAGGACGGGACGGACTGGGGCGCTGGGGCTCCGCTCCTCCCGGAGCAGCAATCGCGTGTGAGCAGATAACGCTGCTCCCCGTCCTGCTGAGGCAGGACTGCCCTGCTGAGCCAGCCTCTTCCTCAAAGCCAGCCGAGGGGAACTCCCCCCCTGCGCATCCAGGGCGTGAACCATCCCTGCTCCCTGTTCCCCGGCTCCCAGGGCAGAGCAGGCGTCAGACTCCGCAGCAGGAGCCGGTCGGCAGCAGGGATGCCAGGGCGCGGCTCCGAGTGATGCCCACAGCCAGATGTGGCACCGTGGGACTCTGCTGCAGGAAAGAGCAGCTGAGGTGCTGCTTTGGGCTGAGTTCGGCTGGGGTGAGTTCAGCTGCCAGCCTGCCCTGGAACCTGCACATCCCAGTGCTGAGCCCATTAAACAGGGGCAGGACAGCAGCGACTGAGCAGCCTTGCTTTGTGTTCGGTAGTTCCCGCGGGTTGCGTCTGGCCGGGATGCCAGTCACAAAAAGCAAATAAAGGAAATTGTCTCTAATGAGCATCTCTGAGCCAAAGGCGGCTGCAGGGGCCGCAGGAGGGAGGCGCTGCCCGGTTCGAGCTGCACCGGGAGCGGGCGTCAAGAGAGGGCGGCTTGAGCCGCTCCGCCGAGCCCACGCCGATTTGTCACGCGTGCTGCAGACCTGTGCCGCCGCCTTTGTTGGGGAGGAGATGTCCCACTTCCCTGATTAACACCAACCCCTGATCTGCAATTCTGAGCGGAGATAATTGCTTCAGCAGCATTCCAAACCGGGCGACAGTTACAGAGTGGGCATGTGTTAACAGCAGTAATTTAATTTGTGTGTCCATTTGTAACACGAGGAGAGTCTTTCGGGCATTACTGTCAGGGATATTTTTGCCTCTAATACATATTGGAGGCCACATTCACAAGAAATACCTTCATGAATAAAGCATGAGAGCACCAATTCCTCTGTCTGCCCAAACAAAGAAAACAAACATTGCCTTTGGGACGCTGTCTACAAACAGAGCTGCCTTACCTAAGGAGAGGAGCGGAGCTGCCTGAAACAAATATTGTGTTTGGGTAGAACTGCCGGGATTCTGACAGTAAGTGGTCTCCAACACCAGCTAATCAAAATAGCTGCTGACCAGCTCCCGAGAGAACTTCTAATTGGCATCATAATGAAATGTGCATTCTAGGCTTCCGCTTCCTCTCCCTCCAAGGAGAAACTGCTTCCAGTGGTCAACGGCATCTATTTCTTCTAAGAGACGGGGATTTTCAAAGGTGCTGGGGGGGGTTGTTGCTCACTTCTACAGAGACCTGCAGAGGGGTAGCTGCCTCCCAGAAACAGCTGTTTCCCACAGACTGCAGCTTAAAACCCTCTCTCAATTTCCTCTGAGTGTTGTGGCTCGAGCTCACTGGGGTTTTCACGGTTTCTGGGTTATATGTGGGTTTTTTCACCCCAAAATGTGCTCTCAGGTAGTTTTTTGTGAAGTATCCCACGGGGTTTTATAGCTGCAGGTCCCAAGGGTCTCATTCCCTGCTCCCCAGCCAGCAATTGCCATCCCAGACGAGCTGGGAACTCTGTCACACACACTCTGGTATTGATCTGGTCTAATTCCCTTGGTGTCACACTGAGATTAACCTGATATAATTCCCTTGACTCTCAGCTGTCTCCTTTGCCCAACACCTCATCCTCCCAAATTCAGTGGCAGCTTTGCATGAGAAAAGATTTTGCCTGGATCACACCTGGCTGATGAAGGGACCGCTTTGGAGGTTTGGCATGGGGAATTCAGCTTAAAGACAATAAAATAACCAATGCATTAATGACTGGCCAAGTTCCCCTCTCCAGTGCCTGAAGCAAGGAGTCATTAACCCAACCATGTAATTAACTTGGACAAGGGACACATTGCATTGAAACTGAGTATGGAAAAAAACCCCAACCAGCACGTGCCAAGTAACAAAAACACTTTCAGGGATCCAGGCAAGGACTCAATACGAAATAAAGCAGAATGCAGCACACTTCAGCCCCAGGGACACCCAAGGGCTCTGCAGGTGATCTCAGGGCAGCGCTGTGACATAAATCCATCTCGGGGGGAGGTGCAACACCCACCTGGCAAAGAGCACGTGCCCTGAAATAATTGTTTTGACTGGAGGATGCGTGGAAAAATCTGCATTCTGAGCAGGACCCTTGGATCTTCAGAGGAGATGGCATCTGTGGTTTGAAGTGTCTTTCAGAACATCTCAATTAGAGGAAAGCCTGTAATTCCCCACATTAAGGGACACGGGCGCTGCTCTTCCAGGCAAAGGGGCAGGGAAGGAGCTGCGCAGCAATTCCAGGGAGGAAATGGGTTGCTGCTGACAGGACAAACACCAGCTGCCCTGCACTGCTCCTGGCGTTGGTTTCCAGCTCCACAGCTACAATTAGGGAGACTGAAACCCAGGGAAGTGTTTCCTCTAGTGAAATACATTTACCTTTGGCAAATTCTTCCTGTTTCCAAGGAAAATAGAGGGATAATGGATTCCCTCAGATGGGAGGCTTGGCTTTGCATCTGCAGTCAGAGTGAGACGTGCCAGCCCCTTATTGCCTGGCCTCCATAAAGAAACTGCATTTCTCATTCTAATTGGCCCTTGTGGATGCACCTAAATCAATAATTTCCTACTTTTCCATCACTGGAAGTCTCGTGTTGCATCATTCATCATTGAGTGTATGAAGCAGGATTTGGAAAACTTGCAAAAGAAACTTTTTGATAGCTGAGAAAACGTGAAGGAAGGTTCAGGAGAGGGTGTCATGGGCAAGACCAAAGTGTGTATGAATATTTGTGTATGTGCTGCATTCAAGGGGAGTTGGATAGGACAATTATGGAAGGAAAAAAGTGGCTTGGAAATGCAGCCTGCTTTAAAAGAATCCAGAGTGTTGCCTGTGCTCCTGTGTGGCCACCTGAAACCCCCCTGAAACACTCAGGTGGATGCCTGAGGTTCAGCCCTGTGCCCTGGCATCTGTGTTCTGAACAAGCTTGGGCCAGGGGGGAGGAGATGGGCCAAAGCCTCCACAAAAAGCAATTTTCTGCCACAGGAAGGGCCTTTCTTTGCCTTGTGTCCATTTAAACCTGGGCACATTCACATCAGCAGCAAAACCAGCCCCAATTTCCTCATTGTTGAGAATTATCCATGTAATTATTGTATATCAGGGGTTTTTTTATTATTTACGTAGTTGTATTATGTACAAAATGAATGAAGAAGAGTAAAAATAAATTTGGAAGTGAAGTCTGTTGAAATCACAGACAGATTCTCAGAAAATGCTTGGAAAGCATCTCTAGTCACAGGGGATGAAACAGCAGAGCTCTGCCAAGGAACAGAGATATTTTTATTTGCAACAGACAGATAATGACAATTATTGGATTCTACTCTGTACCCTCACATCAGAGCAGCAGGGACAGACACCCTGGCTGCTGAACCCTAAGAATTCACAATTGTTGCAGGCAATGATCCCATCCCATCTTTACTGTGTTAAGTTCCCTTTGCCCAGTTCCCAGAGGAGAAACCAAAGAGAGTCATTGGCACATCTGATTTGGACAAGCCAAGACACAAAGAAAAAAACATATTTGGGAAATACTAGTTTAGGACACCCCAGATTAATTCAGAAATCACTTTCTGGGTGCAGTGATGGTCCTTGCATCAGTTTGTTACCAGAAAAACCACCACCAGCCTAAATCAAACACTCTTCAGAAGCAAATAACACCAATCAACTATTTGTCCGTATGAGAATGAAAATGTGAAAAATTAGCTCCCTCAATTTAGCTTGTACCCAAAAGGTGAGAAAAGTGAGAGTCTCAGGCTCATAAATGTCTGAATAATTTCATTGCTGCTGTTGATTTGGTGGAGGAGGTGCTGGAACATAACAGTACAGGGTGGCAAAGAGACACAAGTTATGAGGGGACTCCTGTCACTACAGATGTAAAAAATGGCAAATTACTGCTTAGATGCAATTTGCATGAAGTGTATTTGATAAAAATCATCTCAAAACTGGATAAAAACCAGAAAGAGAACAAGACTTTGGGAGTGAGACACCAGCAATCACACTGATGGATTCACATTTCAGAGTGAGTTGGACTTATTGCCATAGACCCATCAGGAGAAAAATCCCAATTCCTGCTCCAAGAGCACATGAGTGTGAAGGGCTTCACAAAGCCTTGGACCTGGTCAGGCTGGGGCAAGGAAGGCTGAGAGGGGATCCCATCAATCCACACAGGTCTCTCCAGGGCTGTCAGAGGGTGGTGCCAGACTCTTCAGTGGTGCCAGTGACAGGACAAGGAGCAATGGCCATGAACTAAAACACAGCAAGTTCCACCTCAACATGAGGAAGAACTTTCCATGGAGGGGGCAGAGCCCTGGAACAGCTGCCCAGGGAGGGGCTGGAGTCTCCCTCTCTGGAGACGTCCCCAAACCCCAAAATTCCAAAATTCCTGTGTCACCTGCTCCAGGTGACCTTGCCTTGGGATGTGGATGATCTCCAGAGGTCCCTTCCAACCCCACCATCCCGGGATTCTGTGCTAACAGCTGTGCTAAAGGTGCTCCAAGTGCAGCATCTCCGGAATGTTTGGATGTACAACAAGCAATTATTGACTTCATTGAGAGTGCAGTAACCACAAAACCTGGCCAGGGCAAGCTGGGTGGATTTATGCAAAGTCAAACACTGCAAATATTTGATGCTTGTTTTCAAAAGGTCACGTTAATCCCCAGTGCAGGGGCACGTTTTACTGGAACAGAGGCAAACAGCCCTAACAGGCGTGGAAATCAATCCATTGCCACTGCTGGGATCCTGTGCTGAGGGAAAAGGGAACCAGTGCCATGGAACTGGCTGCTAATTCCAGCCAGGGAGAGGTGTCTGGGCCCTGTGAGCTGGGCTGCTGAGACACAGGGACAGTTCCTGCTCTAGCACAGGTATCCTTCAGGTGTAAACCTCTAATTCCCTCATGTGGCTTTCCAGAGGCACAGAAGACAGGAGCACATGAAATGCTCCTGTTGCCTTTCTCCGGAAAAAAAAAAATCTTCTCTTGCTTCTTGTTGCAAACCAAAGCACTCGTTCACTTGAAATCTCTGTCATTTTATCTCCGCCGTTTCTGGGAGAACAGAGAGAGCAGCAGAGGAACAACCCAGCTGACTGCTTCATCAGAAGATGCTGTGAGATGCATAAAAAGGAGAACAAGGCTCGTGTTCTGTGTCTGGAGAGGCAGATGGGGTCGAGGCTGGCCTGGAGGGAGACACCAGCTGTTACAAGCGGTGCTGGGGCCAGCGCACATCGTGTTGCGTTGCCGTGCACCCGCACACCCGCGTTTCTTAGCTGGAATGCTGAAAAAGCGCCGGCTCTTTTATAGAACAATGAGCGGATAATTAGAGAAACCAGAAGCATTATTAATAAGAGAAGCTTGTTTCAAAAAGAGCTCAGCACACTCCTGTCAAGCAGCTGACAGCCTCTGCAGATCACTGAATGGCGCTCCTTTGATGCTGCTCTCCGAGATCCTGCTCTGCTCCCTTCGGCCTGGCTGACAGGGCAGGCTCAATTAACCTTTGATTGGACCAAAGGGTGCCACTGGCTTTATCCTGGGAACCTCTGTCTTGCTGGGAGATGTTGAAAAACCAACATTGTTGGAGGTTTCCTGTTTCCTAAAGCACCTCTTGAGATAACAATATTCTTTCAGAGTACTTGTCTCAAAGGCCACCTGGGAAAGGGAGCAGTGGAAAGCAAAGTCAGACTCGTGCCCCAAAGCAAAGGGAGGGCCGGATTTCCTGAGCTAAAGCAAAATCCCTGGAATAGCAAGCATCCCTGCCCCTGTGTGTGCAGCCACACACTCTGCAGGCTCGCTCTCCCGCTCCCCTTCCGCCCAGACACACTTTTAGGAAGCATGGCTGTATTTGCTGTGTGTCTAAATGCACTTTAGACAGGCAGAGAATATTAGATGTGGCTGCAGAAAAAAAAAAAGCACCTTTGAACCGAACAGAAACCCGTCCTGAAATCTCCTTGGCTTTCTCTGCTATTGCACAGCCCAAAGCTGCGAGAGCATTTTTGTTTACAGCCCCCACCCCACCCCAGAAAAGCCCTTATCAGCATTCTGTGCAAGGAAATGAAAAGCAGCCAGGTTCTCTCGGAGGTTCTGTTGCTCCACTGCCCTGTTTTGAAGGAGCCATGCCCAGGTTGCCAGCGTGCTTTTAATGCCCTCTCCATCCGCTGCTGCTGTGCTGCGTGACGGCCGCAGGAAACGCGATGTACAATCAGCCTTGTGGGGCCAGCCCCGCCGCAGGAACAGCCGGTGGGATGTCATTAAGTGCTCCAGGGGGTGCCTGGTGCATCCATCGTTAGAAAATTAAGTCTCAGCAAGAAGGAGAGGAAGAGGCAGCTGAAATGACATCCATTTGTAACCACCTCATGAATGATTTATGGCCCCGTTTTGCCACAGATTTCGTTTTTTGCTCACTCAGAGCTGATCAAACACGATGTACAAAGCAGCAGTGAGTGCAGCGACTCACACAGCGTGTGGGGAGGGCCTTCCCTGGCGCCGCAGAAGGGCTGAGGAGCTCCACGTTTGGGTTGTGTTGGGTTGGCAGCAGCCCAGGAGCCGCTGCCCATTTCTCTGCACTCACTGAGAGTGCAGTTAGGGGCTGGTTTGAGCCCCAGATGTTTGCAGGGGGAATTTCGGAGGAGGGACAGTGACCCTGAAAAATACAGACTCTATGAACTGTTCACAGCCACGTTTGAGAGAGGATTTTCCCTGAGTTTTGTAAACCTCGTTGGCTGAGTAGAGAGATAAGGCCTTTTATTCCTTTTCTTGGGGGGAACAGCATCGGATCAATTCCATTATCACACAATTGAGAAGCCCTACTGAAAGAAATGGGTTTGTGAATATCCAGTTGCTGGAAGCTCTTTGGTGAGACCTGGTGCTTTAAATCCTAGAAAGGATGCAGCCACTCACACCAAGGGGAATGATTTTAAACTGAAAGAGGAGAGATTTAGATGGGATGTTGGGAAGGAATTGTTCCCTGTGAGGGTGGGGAGGCCCTGGCACAGGTTGCCCAGAGAAGCTGTGGCTGCCCCTGGATCCCTGGAAGTGTCCAAGGCCAGGTTGGACGGGGCTTGGAGCAGCCTGGAATAGTGGAAGGTGTCCCTGCCCATGGCAGGGTGGGACTGGATGAGCTTTAAGGTCCCTCCCACCCCAAACCATTCCATGATTCTCAAATGTCCCAAGAAACATCAGCCAAAACCAAAGCTTTTTTTTTGTCCTTTCTCAGCACAGCCTCACGCAGGGAGGGAGGATCCTGCAGCAGGAACGGTGGAAGCACAACAAGGAGAGATCTTCAGGGTGTAGAGAAGAAAAAATACTGATTTTCAGTATGTGAGAATCCTCAGGTTTGTAACTTACTGTGAAGACGACTTCCAAATCGTGGAATTTTGGGAGGCTGTGCTGGAGGAGACCCCCAGAGGCTGCCTAGTCTGGCTTCCTGCTCAGCACCAGGGCAGGTGCTTTCTGTAATCAGAACTCAAAGGACAGACATTGTACAGCTTCTCCAGTTCAGTGCTGGGCCAGGAGAACAAAGAAAAGAAAATGTTATAAATAAAAATCATGAATTGGCTTTCGCATATTAACTATTCAGCGATTAGAAAGTTGATTAATAATGTTCATGAAGTTAATTGTTTGTTAATTTATAAGTTGTCCAGTTAAGAAATTGTTAGCACTGTTTTTATAAAGTTTGACCGTTGGAATTTATATTTAAAAACCTGTTTATGAAGTTTATAAGAATGTGAGTTGAAAACTAGCGTTTTGAAAGTTTGCTGTTGAGAATGTGTGTTCAAATAGCTTTATTGTTAAAGGTGTATTTTAAAAACAGTTTTATGAAGATAAATTGTTAAAACTATGTTGATGCAAAAGTGGAGTACTAGTTCATGAGGTTCTTTGTACGGTTTAGCTAATTTTATAAGTTTTCTTTGTATTGTGAAGTTCGGTGAATCCCTTGAGGCTGGATCCTAAACTTACATATTAAGGGACACCGAACTCCCCTGGTGTGGCTCCTGGGCTATTTTTAGAAGCAGGCCGTTGGCTTGCAGCTTGGCATTTCGCCAGCCTGAATTCCAATGAGGATGATTTCCCGCCGAAGGATCCTCTCCCTGGCGACAGCGAGCCATTGGAGGATCCCTGTGACTTCACTGCGGGACCCCCGATCCCCCGGGGCTCGCGGGCCGGGCTGCGGGCGGGGCCGGGAGGGGCCGGGAGGGGCCGGGGACTATAAAAGTGCCCGCACGGCGGGAACAGCTGTCGGTGAAAGCCCTGCGCTGAGGTTACTGCCTCTAGCTCTCTAATGAGACTTTAATAAAGACTTTTTGCTTTGGATTAGCCAAAGCGAGCCCAGCGCAGCAGGGATTCTGCCCATTACGCCAAGCCGGCATCTCAGGGTCTCCGATCCTTGCACCCGGTTTTCTTATTTTATTTTTGGTACTTTAATTTTTTTTTTTTTTAAGGTTGTTGTTTGGATTTCCCTTTTCAAAATTGCTGGTTTTTTTTTTTATAAATTACTTTTTTGCTAATTACAATCAAGAGTTGTGTTTTTGACAGACAAGAAAGATGCCTGCACCAAACTATCTCTACTCACTTTTTGGATTCTGATTCTTGAAAGTTCTCCCATTAAAGCATTTTTTTTTTAAAAATGCTGATTGCTAAACCCAGAATTCTTCTTGAGAAAAACCCTTCAGCTATTCCTGCAGAGGGGTGACTCCAGCAGCTCAGCCTCTGGGAAGCACATTTGTGACCATCAGAAGTTGCAAGATTTTGCAAGGCCACTTTGATGAAATGTTATTTTTATTCATACTTCGCTGAAATGATGTAGGCCTGGCAACAACCTCTGCTGTTCTGAAACAGTCTGAGCTGGAATTTCACCTCTCCAGCCTCACCAGCCAGGCAGGGAGGCAATGACTGATAGATTCTTCATGTCACAACCAACACAGTGTAGTATTAAAATATCTTATACATTTTAAAGAGCCTTTTCCAAAAATCAAGGCAGTGGTTGATAGCTGAAAATACATCAATACAAATTAAATATTTGCATGACAAGGGTGACTTTAATTAAAAACCTTTGGCATAATTTAAATCACATCCATGAAAACAGTCATTGAAGAACGAAATGACTCAGAGCAATTGAGTCTTACAGTTCAGGATAATTGGAAGGGAATGTCTGGGGCATCGCTCCCTGCAGCGATTTTACACCCCTGAAAAAGGCTGATCGGGAGATTCTTCTAATAAACAGCAAAGGAGCTGAGCCAAAACTGATACACGGTTCTGAAAAGTAATAAATTCATATTTGCTTAAAATGGAAATGATTTCGATCTGGTCCGGATGGACTTCCCCGCCTGTTGGATAAGAAGCCGCCAGGCGCAGTGGAAGCCGCTCCCAGGAGTTTGCAGGACGTTCAGGAGCTCGGCCAAGGGCACCTGTGAGCGTGCACAGGCTCCTGGCTCTGCACCCACGCTGCCCCCGCCCAGAGCATCGCAGCATCCCGCATGTCCCAGCGCTCTCCTGCAGTGCTGGGTCCTCCCTGCGGTCTGGGTGCTGCCCTGGGGTGTGCACACCGCGTTTGCTCTCTGGAGCTGCTCAGGATCCGTCAGGGGTGTCTGGAAGTGTGGGCAGGGCTGCTGATCCCAAACCACAGGCAGGGCTGACCTCCCCTTGTGTGCCGTAATTGTGCCTTGCAGCCGACAAACACCTTCCTGAGAGATAAAACACATTCATTTGGGGTCAAAAGTTTTAAAAATTCTCAAGCTGTTTTACTTCACTCTAATCCCCCACTGCCACTGCAAAACCTCTGCAGTGAGTGTGCACGGAATGGAGCGGCAGCCCTGGAGCTGGTGGTGTTAAAGTCATCGTACACACAATTGTGGGGTGTGAGAGAGGTCTGAGAGGGCCCTGCTCGAGCTTGGTGTGTCTAGAGACTAAACTTCGTGGTTACACATGCCTCAGCCAGGCACGGGGAGGGTTTGGTTGCCCTTTCCTCCCGCCCGACAACTGCTGAGCGCGCAGGGAGAAGCAGGCTGGGAACCTGGGCCCTTTAACACCACCACAGAGTGAGGCTTGCTCCTAACTTTTCTTTCTCCCCTGCGGCCAGAGCATTATCTCCCCATCCCTGGCCTCCCATGGCTTGATAGGATTCAGGAGGAACACTCAGGTTTGGGACTTGGGCTGAGCACAAAGGCTCAGAGGAACACCCAGATTTAGGATGGAGTTGAGAGGAACACCCAGATTTAGGATGGAGCTGGGATAAAGGCTCAGAGGAACACCCAGATTTAGGCTGGAGCTGGGATAAAGGCTCAGAGGAACACCCAGATTTAGGATGGAGCTGAGACAAAGGCTCAGAGGAACACCCAGATTTAGGATGGAGCTGAGACAAAGGCTCAGAGGAACACCCAGATTTAGGATGGAGCTGAGACAAAGGCTCACCCTGACAGTGAAGGAGGTGTAACACAAAGCACAGCACGTTTCTATATTCCAGGGAATAACCCAGACGCTTCAGGATGCAAATCAGGGAAGAAAAGAGCAACACGTTACTGTCAGAACCTTGTCTGCAGTGTGTGACTGCAAGAAGTTGTAATTATTTAACATTTTGATTTCAACTTTCCTCCCGTTCTGCCGCAGCCCCACGGCACATTCACTACAGCAAATGTCGACTCAACAAAATCTGGGAAATCACATGGTTATCACAAATTCTTTAGTCTGTTTATCATGAATTCATTCATCCGTTTGCCAGCCTCTGCATGCACTCAGAGGCACGAGTGTGTGGTTTGTGTGCAGACCAATAACTCACAGACACAGAGTGTGTGTTGCATTTTCCAGCTCCTCAGGAGAGATGTTCCAGACCCCTCGCCATCTTTGTGGCCTCCACCGGACTCCAGCAGCTCCTGGTCATTCACACACTTGTCATCCTCTTTCATCTCCCTCTTAATGATGCTGCACCTTCTGCACCTTCCACGTCATCGAAGGAAAAAGGGAAAAAAACAAAAAAGCCCTAAATAAAAATAACATTCCCTCTCTGCTCCTGTGACTTTCAGGGCTGCCCTGATTCCTTGGGAAGAGGAAGGGTCAGAGCTGCCTCACTCAGCTCCAGGATGTGGCCAGGATGGGCACCCTTGTTCATGCCCTGCCCTGGCCAGTGGGGAGCTCCAGATTCCAGTGGCTGCAGTTCCGATTTGGGGATTGGTTGCCCACATAACCCTTACGGATCTCCCAGGCTTGCTGCAGACCCAACGCTTTCCAAAGGAGGACAACATGTTTTTCCTTTTTTGCTGAATGTTGAGGCTCAGCTTTGACAAATAATCTTTTCCAAGGAAGCAGCTGGCCATTGGAAAAGCCACATTTCTTCTCAGTGGCAGCCCATTACTTGGAGAAAGGCCAACATGAGTCCATATGCAGATTATGCAGCAATTTTGGCCCACGTGTGCCTCTGAAGTTGCTGACCCAGCCACCCACTTATTGGAAGTGACATCTAATCATTCTGCAAATTTTCCACTTTCTGGTTGTCTATTTAGACTTTTGTGTGGTTGTGTGTGTAAAATGTGTCCTTGAAAGCTTCTTTTTTTATGCTGTTCCATTGTTTGGCTGAGAGATGCTGGACAGAGCAAAAAGACAATGAAGGGATTTTAGAAAGATCACAGATGCATCTGTGAAAAGAAATAATCAAAGGCTAATTCAGAGTTGTTGGGGAAAAGTAAAAAAGGATCCATCTTTTTGTATTAGTGTGTCACAACTGCAAAAGAATTGGGAAAGCAAAAGGATCTGACAATAGACTGGAGATCCTTATCAGCTGCTAAGGCAGATTAGCTCATTTTTTTCCAGTTTTTAATTAAATAGCTACAATTTCATGTGCTAGGACAAAGCTGTGACCCAAGAAACAAGGATGCAGTCAAAGCACACAGCTGAAGGAGAGACTGGGGGCCCGAAGTTTAGGGACTGTGTGTGATCATCTGGGTCCTGGCAGGGAGCAGATTTGGGGTACAGCCCCTCCCATTTCACGTTTCTGTTATGAATTAATGGAAGACTTTTGTCTTCAGGAACTCCTCACTGAGCAGAATCAACAACTTATGGGGGGCCACTTCTCTCCTCCTGGTTGAATTTCCACATTTTGGGGTTTTATGTACTCAGTAATATCTCTGATACAACCCTGGTGTGACAGGAAGGATCAGGGGAAAATAAAATGTGCCTTGTCCAAAACAGAGCCCCAGGACCCTGCTGGTTTCTCTGGTAACAACTGAAATAAAGGCTCTAAAACCATAAAAAACAGAGATTTTTTTTTTCCACTTTTCCTAAATAAGAATGATGGGAAAATCTAGAGGATTTTGTAGTTTGGAGTTTACTCAGGGTAAACAACGCTTGAAAAAGAACTTTGAGCTCCTAAATGACACTGAGGTCTGTCAGAAAGGCTCTTGCTCTTGCCCTGGATCACTGACACCTTCCAGGAGACCCTTGAATTTTATTACTGGGTACAAGACCAGTGCAATGAATCTCCTGGAGTGCTTTAAGTTTATTTAGATCCTTTCAGATCTTTGTAGCAGTGCCTGCTTCATGCCAGAGAGGATTATCTATTCTACCTGAGTAAAAAGGAACTGAGGTGGCTTAAAAAACAGCTTTAAATCAAAGTAAACACCGAGCCATTAAAATGCTACGATGAATTAAGAAATTATTTTCTTTAAGATATTGACTTTTGTGGTTTGCTAAATCAAGAGCTGTTGTAGTCTCCACGGAAAAACAAGCTCCATTTGTTGACCTTTGTATTTATGTGCAAAAATATTGGAAGGGGACCAAAACACTGTCTGCCTGTAATTCAATTCTTTCTCGTTTTGAACTTTCACAAATGAAATACGTTCTTTTGACACCTTTAGCATTTATGGCAGCAGCGAGTCCTGCACGTTCCTTGTTCAGCCATAAATTCAGCTGAAGGCAAATCCCTTTTGGACAGGGAGTGCTTGTGCTCCTGGGACAAGGAGATCTGTTCAGAAGGGACCTTGTGGTGCTGTGCCTGGAGGTATTGCCAGGATCCACCTGCCCTGGGAACCCCCGCGGAAGGAACGCATTTCTTCCCTTTGCCTGACTCCAGAGGCGGGATCCGTGCCCCTGGAGCCGGAGGGACCGTCCTTGGGAACAGGGGGGGTTGCACTGTCTGTTCAGCAGCACAGCTCCTGCTGCACGGGCGCTGGGGCTGGCGGCTCGCGTGGGATCCGTCCCTCATCCCGAGCACTGGCCGGGGCTCTTCCCGCACTCCTCTCCCTGTTCCTCTGATTCCCGTCCCCGTGCTGTGGGACTGCATTTGTCACATCACAGCCCCGACACAGCAGCCCCTGAGGCAGCCCCTGAGGCTGTCCCTAAAAGCTGGAGCCCGCATGTGGGATGTGCTGCCTCGTGTGTGGATCCATCTGCGCAGGCTGAGCATTCCACAGCTTTATCCACCACGGACAAGCGGGGGAACAGAGAGGCCCCTGGTGCTGCTTCCCTTGCAGTGTGCCCTGCGGGGAAACCTTACAAACACAGCCCCACAACGGGATCCAGGGATTGTTTGTGGCTCAGGCTGCAATGGTCCCTTCCGCTCACGCAGCCCTGGGCTCTGGGGGCTCATCTCTTTGTGTGGAACGCACATTTGCCCACAGCTTCCTCTGCAAAAGTGACTGAACCCCATCCTGAGGCTGTTTAGGTTAGGACTAAAAAAACCCCATAGTTTTACTTGGCAGAAGTGTGGGGAAAAGGTGTTGTTCAGAACCCTGTGACCAAAACAGTAGCGTCATTCGCTTCACTAATTACAAACAAAGAGCTGTACCTGGTGGGAATAGCCGGGTTATTAACTAGGAAGTGGAAATCCCTTTCACACCCAGGGCTTGCTGCCTGCTGACCTCAAGGAACGTGGACATTGTGCATGAGAAGACTCGAGTCAGTGCATTTTCATTAATTGCAGCTTTCATAGAAGCACTTAGGCAGTGCATGGGAATAATTATTTCCAGGGAAGCAGCATTTGCCACAGTTCCCACTTTTGTTTTTGTGCTGGCAGAGCTCACTGCCAGCAGGTAACCAGAGCCCTGCACAGCAGCACTTCTCTGGAAGAGTGGGAGGAATTATTTTTAAAAGGGTGATTGGGGGAGGAAACCATCCCCACCGTTTGTGCTTTGAGGCCACCCAGCAAGCATTTAACCACACGCTGAAGCACACACTGGCACGGGTTGCTCTAGGGGCTCATCTCTGGTGCGAGCCCGGAGAGAAGGAAGTTGAGGGCACTAAAGGAGCCTCCAGGAGGGAAGCTCTGCCTGCTGCCAGCTGGGATCTCACGGCAGGTTTGTTTCTGCTTCCCAGGGTGGTTGTTTTCAGGTCACCTGTGTTCCCCTGTTGGACTAGGAACCAATATTGGAATTAATTTGGGCTTCCATTGACAGTGAGCAGTGCAGAGTGCTTCTGTGGCTCTGCTGCTCTAGTGACAGGGGACAAATTGTGCCGCAGGCTTGGGCTGGCACATGGACCCCGGCCCAGCAGAGAGCACCAGCTGGGCAGGGGGAGGCTGCTGGCACCCACAGCCCCTCCCCAGCACCTCCCAAAGTCCAAGGAAGGGCACGGGTGTGACAGCAGAGAACTCCTGACCCTTCTCCAAAGCGTGGCTGGGACCAGAGCTGGCAGATCCCGATCTCACATAATCGCCCTGGCATTTTGGGGCTGTTTGAACAGGCTCTGCCAGGCTCATCCTGCTGGTTCCCTGCATCCCAGGGGAGGTTTCTGCCTCTCCAGCTGTGCAGAGGCATTGCCTCCTTTGCTTGTGCAGCTCCTTCATTTCTGACTGTTCCTTTCCCAGTTTGAATTCCATGATACCTTCCCAGGCCAAATTAACAGCTCCAGTTGGAGCCCAGCACAATGGAAAAGCAGCTGAATTAATCATTTACAGCCCAATTTCCTCATTCCCTACTGTGATACAGGTGAGAGCTGGAAAAAAAGAACCCCCAGAGCTGCATGTATTTTTTAAACACACTGTAAGTTTAAAGCTCCTTTTCTTTCCCCTTCCATGTTCAGAGTGTTCAGTGGAATATTTTATAAATTGCAAAGGGCCTGGGAGAAGGGATGAGTGACAGCCAGGAGAGCAGCATTAGAGTAGCAAGCTGTGATTCCAAACAACTTGCAGGCCCTTCTCAGCTCACAGGTGGCTGAAAGTGTTTCCCTCTCCAGATCTGCCAGAGGAGCGAGCAGAGCTCTCGGCCCCTCGGGGTCCTGCATTAGGGAAGTGTTTGTGTGGCTGCACCGGCTCGCTGAAGTGGGTTAGTGAGGCACTTTGCAGTATCCACAGGAAATGGATGCTGGAGTCCCAGCTGGGCTGGATTCAAAGGGAAGGTGCAGCTCAGAGTGCTCTCGCCAGCTCGACGGCAGCTGGGGCTTCTCAAAGAGTTTGATTTCGGAAAAGAGCGAAATAAATCTTTGATATCTTCCCCTTCTCAAAAGCATAATTTTCACATCTCCTCATCTTCCCACATTTGTCTAGGGGTGGCTGCAAAACCAGTCTTCATTTTAAAGCCACCATGTTGGGTTGGGGTTTTCAATGGAGCGTTTCCCTCGGGTGTATCCTGATTTTCTATTTCCCTGTTTAAAGTATGGCCTCACCAGTGCTGAGGGGATGGGAAGAGGGTCCACGGCTCATGTTTGTTTTTAATTCCCTCCACATTTGCACGTATAATGGAAATACATCTATTGTCTGAGGGATGCAACGAGAAATGAATCCTGAGGATATAAAACTCAGTTTCGGGTCAATGCTGAGCCATTTCAGGAACACACCTTCACTTTAGTTATTGCAAACAAAATGCTGTGCAGCATTTCACTGCTCCTGTTGTGCCTGCTTTGTTATTTATGGTCAGCAGCAGGTAGAACACAGCACATTCCTCTCCGTGCCAGCAGCAGGTCTGACAAATACACCTGGTAGCTGATGGCGAGCGTGGCATGATCTAAAGTCACTTGCTGCAGTCGTGTGAAATTATGTCCAGAGCTGTGCCATCTGCAAGGGAAATATTTACACTCAGGCTGTTCCTTCCACCCAGAATATTAAAACTCATTTCCAGATGAAAAATGCCTTTGCCATAAAAGCCCTAACCCGTACAGGCAGTGTTTTCACTGCCACGGACAGAGAGCACTCCAGGGAGAACAACAGCACCCCGTGAGTGCATTGGCCAGCAACGTGACAGAGAGACACTGAGAGCTGGATCCTCATTTCCAGCCCTCATTATCCCCAGCAGCTGAAGGACCTTTTAGGACCAAAAAGCTCCCTGTCCCTTCTTCTGTTCCTGCTTCTGCTGCGGCCAGCAAGGCACACTCGAGGAGAGACTGTCACGGCAAGTGGCCAGTAATGCATCCTGCAATTACCTCATCCCATTTCCAGCAATCTGCATTTTAGGGATGTCTCAGTGTAGAGGTTGTGAGTGGAGTCTCGTTTCTGCCTCTCAGAGAGGGGCTGCTGCTTCCTCTCTGCACTCCCCGAGTCACCCCCTGTGGATGAGCTGCTCGCTCTGGGGCCTTTGTGAATCAATGCTGCTTTCTGCTCGCCCTGACAGGCCACAGAGCATTCCCTTTGGATTTTGTGTCTGCAGCAGTGGGGAATAATTATCCCTCATTTCCCTTCTCTCTGCTGTTCAGGATTTCTGATCCCTTTGCAGTTGCCTTTGTTCCAAGCTAGAATGTCCTGCTGCGTTCAGTGGCTCCTTCTCCAGAAGCCCTTCCCTGCTCCACCACACTTCCCTTCCCCTGAGCCTGCTCCTGCTCCAGCTCCCGAGGGGCCGGGGCCGCCGGGGGTGGCAGAGGATGCTCCTGGCACCAGGTGACCCTTTCCTTCCCACGGTGACACAGCCAGGTCGCCTGTTTTCTCCTCTCCACTTTCCTGAGTAGCTCCCAAGGACCACGGCTGAGCAGTAAATTGACTTTTCCAGTGCATTTCCCGCGGGGATTCCAAGATGATTTCCCAGCTCGTTCCCACTGATGCCTGTGCACCTGTGCATGGCCTTATAGGCATGGGAAACACATGGGAAGAGGGAGAACGTTGGCTAAAGCAGCTTTTCCTTTTCATTTTCCTTGCTGCTGCTGTCACAGCCCCCTTGGTCTGCAGCATGAAGGGTGTAATTATCTGACACAGAAATATGAAGTGTTGGGATGGCTGGAGCAGCACTTGGATGAGGGAAAACCCAGCCCGGGCTGTCAGGAGGACAAGAGCAGAGCTCGGGAAGCACGGGAATGATCAGGATAAATGTCAGCAGCGCTAGGGTGTGGGCTGTGGAGGGAGGAAGAGGCTCAGGCTCTCCAGAGCCCCACAGATGGAGGGGCAGAGCCTCAGCCCCTCCTGGAAATCTCGGCACAGGGAAGGACAGGGAGATTTATGGCTGCCTGGGGAGGAGAACAGGGTCTGCATCATCCCAATTCCAACCTGCTCACCGGGAACTGAGATTAAAGGGCTGAGGGGGAATTCTAAAGCGAAGGCTGGGAGAAAGGCAGGACATGAATGAGCACGGAAGGAGAAAACACAGCAAAGGGACAACAGAGCACAGCTGAGCAAGGAAACACTGCTCCAGCACACACAGCAGCTCTGGGAAGCAGGCTCAGAGGGAAGGGATGTGCCTGTTTGCTCAGTGCCACAGCCCCAGCCACGCTGAGCACGGAGACACGAGGCTGGCTGCCCTAAAATCCGCAGGATGGACAAAGGGACACTCAGAGCACGGGGGTAACCACGCCAGTCCTGGTCTCAGGGGGGGAAATAATCATTTCAGGAAAAGGCAAATGTTCTGTGTGTGTGGTGTGGCTGGGAGGGACCCGAATTTTGGCCGTGGCTTTGTGCTGACAGAGACTCAGTACCTGTGAGGACAGGGCCTGCTGCAGACAGCATGAATTTAAACACTGTAAAGGATTGCTTCTCCAATTAATTGGTCCAAAAAGCCACACAGGAAAAGCCATCCTTGAATTAGTTTCAAGCAGAGTGTGTGACCTGTTTGAAGATGCTGCCACTGGAATTTTTCTTGGCAAAAGAGGCCATAAAGTATTCAAATCTGACCTTTTTGTGGGCTGAACAGTCGAAACACAGATCCATGATAATAACATTTAACTTAAAAAGTGGAATTACAATCAGGAGAAAAAAAGAAGACTGAGAAGACTGAAAAGGTAAAATGTTTGCAGGTAACCTAAAGACCACTTCAGGACATCACCAAATTCCAGGCTGAGAATAACATTTTAAAAAGGTTTCCAGAGAAAAAACCCAACCCAAATGCATCCCCAGCAAGAATGATTGACAGTTTGGGAAAGAACTTTAAAAAATTGTTTTCAGAAATGGGAGTTGTATCAGTATTTGGGAAGTGGACTAAGGAATTCTTGGCATCCAGCATGAGATGTTCTAGAGAAGTTCCAGAGTTTTCCAGCCTTGCCATGAGGGCCACGGTGTGAGCAGGGTGAGGCACTAAGTGACTCCAGCCAGGAGAAAAAATTCCAAAAATATTCAGATATAAAGCTGGTAACCTGTTCCCTAAAGTGGCCTTGAGGCCAATCCAGAGACAGGAATAAATGTAAAGACATTTAAAATAAATACATAAATAAATCCTGGACTGGAGAAATTCAGGAATTAAAAAAGAAAACAACGCAGAATCAAAGCCCCTCCAATTTCTGCTTTGGGAAATTAGTGAGAACAAGGCTAAAACCAACTTTGTACATGAATAAATAGATACTGGGCATGTATCCCTCTGACTTCTGTGCAGGGAGGAAATGCCCTGCGAATTTGTCAGATTCTGTTCAAATTAGCGATGACAATAACAGCAGACAACGAAAGACAGATGAGTTTTTGTCTTTTTTTTTGTTATAATTGGCTGGCAAAGCAGCTGAATCTGTGCATATTTGTGATTTAATTTGGAAGTGTTGGTGAACCAGCTCAGCATTTCTGAGCTGCACCAGATTTTATTTTCTTTGTCTGCTGGTCTTTGTTTACTCCAGGATCTGGAAAAATTCCTGTTGTTGCCGAACTTTCCTGAAGTTTTTTTTTCAATTTCCCCAAGAAGACTACAGACTCCTCCTTGTTTTAATTTGTGGTCCCTGTAATTCCAAATCAAACCTAAATAGACTCTTTCATCAAGGGAAAACAAGAACATTGCTCAAAAAAAGCCAAAAAGAATAATGGAAAACCCAACAAATAGTTTCATAAGGGGCTTTAAATGTTTATTCCAACGTGTTCTGATTGTGCCTAAGAGCAGTAAAATGTAAATTAAATTAGTACTCAAGCTGATCATTAGGAAACAAGCCCTCTTTTTTTTTAAAGACAAGGAGAAAACACCATAAATTAAGCCCAATGTGGGTTAGGCCCACACGTTACATAAGCCTCTAATCCACATTAAAACCCTTTTAGTAACATATGGGCCATAATAATTTCCAGTGCTCTTTACTCCTTAAGCATAACAAGCTGTTAACTGAGAGGGACGTGCACTGGCACTGGCAGTCACTGGGAAGGCCAAAGCTGGAGTTTTCCCATAAGGATCCTTGGATCCCATTAAGGAGTCTGGGATTCACCCTTCCCAATATCAGTGTTGGGGCATCAGGAACAGGGAATCCGAATCACAGCCATGAAATCATGGAATGGTTTGGGTGGGAAGGGACATTGAACATCACCCAGTGCCACCCCCTGCCATGGGCAGGGACACCTTCCACTATCCCAGGCTGCTCCAAGCCCCGTCCAACCTGGCCCTGGACACTTCCAGGGATCCAGGGACAGCCACAGCTTCTCTGGGCAACCTGTGCCAGGGCCTCACCATCCTCACAGGGAGGAATTCCTTCCCAATATCCCATCTATCCCTGCCCTCTGGCAGTGGGAAGCCATTCCCTGTGTCCTGTCCCTCCATCCCTTGTCCCAAGTCCCTCTCCAGCTCTCCTGGAGCCTCTTTAGGCACTGGGAGGGCCTCTGAGCTCTCCCTGGAGCCTTCTCCTCTCCAGGTGAACACCCCCAGCCCTCCCAGCCTGGCTCCAGAGGGGCTCCAGCCCTGGAGCAGCTCCGTGGCCTCCTCTGGCCTCTCTCCAGCAGCTCCACGTCCTCTTGCTGTTGGCCCCAGGGCTGGAGCAGTTCTGCAGGTGGGGTCTCACCTGAGGGGGCAGAGGGGCAGAATCCCCCCTCCCCTGCTGCCCATGGGGGTTTCTGGGCTGGGTCCTGTCCAACCCCTCATCCACCAGCACCCCCAGTCCTCCCCTGCTGCTCCCTCTACTCCTTCCCAGCCCATCCCTGCTGGAATTGCAGAGCAGAGGCTCAGTTTGGGTGCAGGATTTGGGGTCCTGGTGCAGGCTGGCAGCCCCAACAGCTCCCAGGAGCACACAAGGGCACTTGAGGGTTTCCTGTCTCCCTCTTGGTTTCAAAATGTGCAATAATAACGTGAGAGAGTCCTTGTAGCACCTAACAGCAAGTTTAGATTTATTTGCTTTACAATCCATCCTTTGTTTTCCAAACAACGCTTCATGAGCGAGTACCCAGTTAATTGCTGGCTTTCCACGCATGCAGCAAATGATGAATTTGCACGAGTGTAGGAAAACAAAGCGATTTCCTCCTTGGTGTAACCCCACTAATGAGGGGAGCCTGTTCCAGCTCTCACCTGTTCCACTGCTCACACCACCCCTTCTCCTGCCATGGATTCCCTTGCACCTCTCAGAGCTTCTCCCGTGGCCACGCAGCCCCTTAAAGATAACCCCTCATTAGGGCAGGACTGATCCCGGGGCTCAGCTGAGTGGAGCACCCGCTGTCCCTCGTGGGTGCCCAGGATTCCCTTCAAATGCTGGAATATTTGCAAGCGCAGCTTGAAGGAGCTGTTTCTTTTCCCAGGCTGTTCAGGGGAAGGGAGGGACATCAGCAGGACACTGGATGTGTCTCTGCAGGGAGCAGAGTCCACGTCTGTGCCCCGGGTTTGTGACAGCGCCCCAAAAACAGCGCTGCAGCTCCAGACTGAAGCGAGAGCTCTGCGCACAAGAGAGGGACTTTTGGTGTGCCCACAAAGGGCCGTGCCCCCCACGGGGCTGCAAAAACCAGAATGATAGTCAGGCTTGAAAAAACCAAATATAGGGCAAAACCTGGCATTAATAAAACACTAAAAGCTGCTGCACCAACTGCGATCCAGACAGAAGAGACGGAAACTGCTCACACTGGTGAGGAAAGGGAGAGGGGCTCCAGGCACAAAGCTGATTTCTGCCCTTCATTGGTATTTAGATCATCTAAAGGGAAGCTGAAGATTTGAAAGCTGTTTTTTAAAATGGAAAATGATTCTTTTTTATTTTTTTTTCACCCCAACAATATGTTCTAATCCTGTTCTCTCCGCTGGAGAACACGGTGACACATCGGGAAGGGCCGTGTGGTGATGACTTTCCTGAATGGAAAGAGAATGTCAAACAGGATTTTTCTGCATGCACATGTGACATTTTTCTGCCCTCCTCCAGGAGAAAAAGCAATAAACTCCCCAGTGACAGCCTTGGCCACATCTTCCCCATGAAGTTCCATACTCTGTAAAAACCTTATTCTCCTTTTCCTTCCACTCCTGCTGGTCCCTGAAAAAACCCTCTGAGGGAACCAAAGAGAAGGAAGCAGAGTTTTGCCACCACATGGCCAAGGCATGATCAGACGCTACAGGAATAAGACATCTGAATGAAAGGAGGATAAATAACCATATAGGGTCTTAAGCACGAGAAGTCTTTTAGGGGGATAAAAGAAGCTTAGTCTTTGCTCTGAAGCGGTTTGTGAGAGCAGCCCTTAGGCTACAAACCAGATAAACTATCTAGGAAATGCTTAATTCTGAGGAGAAATCATAAAAATCAAGCTCTCCAATGAATATATTTTTCTATGAGAAGACAATCCCGAACAGCCCCTTACTCTCCTTTTGGAAGGTTTTTACTGAGCACGTGCTAAATCCTCCTCTTGTGTGTGTTCTCTCAACATGTGAGCAAAGGAGGCTGGAGAGAGCAACACCAACATTCCCTGTTCCCTGAGCACCAGAGCCAGGGAGTGACATTCCCAGGCTCCTGTGCCCCCATCTAGCTCAGGATGCCAGCCCTGCTTTTGGGCCTGGGAGATTCCCGGGAAGACACAAGCAGGCCAAGAGCTGTGTTACGTAACCATTTGCCATCGGGGCTTTGTCCAGGCAGATTGTTATCCCTGTTTGGGGAATACTGCTGCCCTCTGCAATGTGTCTGAGCAGATTAACACCGGCCCGGGGCTCGCACAAGAGCTCTCCCGAGGGCTGCCCCGCTGCTCCCGCTGCCACGCTCTCCAATATCAGGAATGCGCTTCCAGGAACAAGTGGGGATGGGCACTGTCCTGTTCCCCTGCGCCCCCAGCCCCACGGCCCGGGTGTGCCCTCCGGGGTGGCTGCGGGAGGGTTGGGTGGCAGAGCTCTGGCCGGAGCGGGATCTGCCGTCCGTGGCGGCGGTGCTGCGCTGCTCGGGGGCAGCCCCTGTGCTCCCGAACCACCTCCTGCGGCTCCCAGCACGATTCCCCGGCCTCTGTGCCTCTCCTCAGCCGGGCTGGAGGGAAGGAGTGGAACTGCGGCTGCCGGTGCCTGGGGAGCTCTGGGAGCCACACGGGGAGCAGGGCTTTGTGTCTCTGATGTGCTCGAGCCGCTGTGCACGTCGGCCTGTGATCCTGCCCTGGAATATTTATAATTATTAAACCAAACTGACTTCATGTGCTGCACACCCCTGCATAACTCAAATTCTGCCTGGACTGCCGAGCAGAAGGGTTTTATTTCTTCCAGCCAACACTTTAAAGATTATCTATTGATATATTCATCCCATCCAGGTGTGTTGACAACACCAGAACACCCCAGAATTGTCCATTTAGAGGGTGCCCAGCCCTGGATCCCACAGGCACACCGGTCTGAGCACCACACACACCTGCAAGAAGTCAGCAAAGCCAGCTCTTTTACAACAGGTTTGGATTTCAGAGTCACGAGCCTGGTGCTGCACAGGGCCCAGCTGCCATCTTAATACATCAAAAAGACATAATTGAAATGACAGCAAGTAATTATGGCACGAGGATAAAACACATTTTAATGAATGCAAATCTACTGAAAGTTCAGCTTCAATGTATGTCAAACGAACCCTGGTGGTGCCCATCTGTAACACCATTGCCTTCCACCCTTTCCTCCTGTCAGCAACTCCTGCCTCCCTCAGACACTTCGCATGGAGATAACTGGGATGGATAAAACACCCCACATCGTTATGAGAACGTGGTTCAGCAGAAATGGGACATTCCACTGGTTGTTCTGCTTGCACAGGGAGAACCACTCTGCTCAAGCATTCAGAGAGCAGAAAACTGAAGGACACATAATGAGAATTTCATGTACTCCACTCAGTGCATTTGAATCCTCATAGCAAAATCAAATGACCCTTCTTACCTCTCTTTCCCCCTTATTTCTCAGCACAGCATTTCACATTTTCAGCCACTGTGAGAATATCTGGGTTCTTTCTAGCAGTAAAGGTGTTGAAGTTATAGCAGTGATGCCACTCATTCTTTTTCAGGGAAAGGTTCATCACCTTTCCCCTGAAAATCTTTAAATGTTTGTCAAGTTTCTTTTAAGGGTGGATTTGGAAAAGCCCCTCCCTGTGTGAGCAGGTAGCTCTGTGGCACAGGCATGGCACTGCCATCTGCACCTCTCCCTCCAATCCTCTCCCTGTATTTCATGTATTTCAGGATTATTACTAATTTCACTAAACCTCAATATGGATTCGGCTCCACCCTGGCAGCGTTGCTGGAAGATCTCTGAACACAATTCATGATTACAAATGACCACTTTGTCAACAGCCAAGGTCTTCCAATTAGGAAAGTGCAGGAGAAATAGCAGAGCACATTTTACTGAGGTTTTGTGGCAAAAGGCAAAGTTTTGTCATGGTTTTGACATCCCAGTACTCTAAAATAAATACCCTATTGTGGTATTTTGGGCCTTTCCCCCCTGCAGTGGGAATTTCACCTGGCTGACAAAGCAGGAATCCAATCTCATCTCTATGGCACATGACTGGAGAGGGCTTTTGAGCAAGAAAATATTTCTTTTTGACATTTTAGATGAAAGGGACACATTTGGTTTTGTTCCACAGGTATTTCACATAAGGGCAAAGTAATGTTACATCCACAGAGTTCAGTGGGGTTTACAAGTCCCTTTTATATCTGTGAACACAATGAATGTGTTGTAGCAGCACCCAGAGTCAGAGTCCTTCTGCCACGAGCAAGGCTTGGTTTATTTTTGTGTCAGCAGAAAGCTTTGCTTCCTTACATTGCTCAAGCTTAAAACAGCCTGACTTGGTTGCAAAAGCCCCAGGTTGTTATTGCTGCAGGTTATTCAGGTAAAAACACCAGGTGCTGTTTGCTGGGAGAGGGAGAGGGCTGGGTTTTGAGACAACACAAGGGAGTTAAAACTCTGAGCTTCCCTTGAGATCCCGGAATGGCTTGGGTTGGAAGGAGCCTAAAGCTCATCCGATGCCACCCCTGCCACGGGCAGGGACACCTTCCACTGTCCCAGGCTGCTCCAGGCCCCGCCCAACCTGGCCTTGGACACTGCTAGGGATCCAGGGACAGCCACAGCTTCTCTGGGCACCCTGTGCCATGGCCTCCCCACCCTCCCAGGGAACAATTCCTTCCCAATATCCCATCTATCCCTGCCCTCTGGCAGTGGGAAGCCATTCCCTGTGTCCTGTCCCTCCATGCCTTGTCCCAGGTCCCTCTCCAGCTCTCCTGGAGCCCCTTCTGATACTGAGAGGCTGCAGTTTGCTCACCCCAAATCTTCCCCAGGATGAAGAGGGACCAAGAGGGTGAAGAATGGGGGTTACAGATGAGTCAAAGGAGGAGCTTCAATAAAGCCCCCAGGAGCATCTCAGGGTGCTGTGTGTGAGTGTGGTGGGTTTGACACGAACTGAACTGAACCTCCAGGCGTGTTTATCTTCCTTGCATGGCAAAGTCAGGCAGCAAATAATGTTTGGCTCCTCGTAAGGCCACATCACCGACGGCGTGTGCCCGGGGCACGCACGCGAACAGCGCGTGGGGGAGGCCTGGGAAATCGGATGGCACAGAGCCCCGATCCCGGGCACACGTTCTGCTCCTCGGCCCCGCAGACCCCCCTGCAAACCGTGGAGAGGGAGCAGGTCGGGACACCGGGACAGCCGCGGTTCCAGGAGGAGATTAAGCAGTAACGCTTCGTGGGAGGAAGACCCCGCGCCCTGGGGAGGCAGATGGGAACGCTGCCCGCATCCAGCCCCGGAAAGGCGGAATGACCCGGCTGCAGCCCAGCGGGGCGCAGAGCAGGAGCCGGGCGGTCCCGCAGCGTGGCGGACGGGCACGACACGGGCCATTAATGCGCGTCCCGGGGCTCCGCACTCAGCCGGCCCCGGGCGAGCGGCGCTGGGGCACAGCCGGGTGAGGCTGCGGCACCAACCCCGGGCAGGGCGCGGCTGGGCTGCTGCTGGGAGCTGGGAATGCCGCAGCACCGGGATGTTGGCTGGGCAAGCAGCACACCCGTGATGCTGTGCTGTCCCGCGGGTGTCACCCCCCACGGGTGTCACCCCCCACGGGTGTCACCCCCCACGGGCGCTGCGGGGACGGAGAAGGGACAGCTTCAAACTCCCGCCGGGGCTGGGTGGGTGCAGGGCTGGTGGACCTGGGGAATTCTGGAGGTCCCTTTCTCTTCTGCTGCTCACCTTGGAGCAGCACAGTATTTCCTTTATTCTATTTTATTGTATTTTCAAACGCTTTTTTTCCTCCTATCTGGAACTGAAGTGGTTCTTCCAGTTCTCTGCGACTTGCTGGTGAAACAGTGACCACAGATATTCATAAACCTTGGCCAAAGGTGTTTCATTGTGAGCTCGTGGGCACCTCAGGCACAAAGTGCCCTCCCTCTTTCTGCAGAAAGGGAGGATGGGTAGACAGATGATAATAAATTTTATTCCCACTGCTGCAAAATTTGTGCTCTGAAACGTGAATGGACAATTCAAAGAAACATTTGTGAGCTTTGGTTGTTGTTTTATAACCTTGGGGAAATTATAGACATTTTTCTCCTGGAAAAGGCCAGGCTGCTTCTCACTAACTTTTCCAGAAAAGAAGAAGCTAAAAACCAAATTTATTCAAGCCCTAAGGAATTGCATTTAGAATTTTACCTGTATCACTACTAGACCATCATTAGTGACAAAATAATTCTTCAGTGATTGCTGAATTCCTGTTTAATGTATGGAAATATTTTTGAAAAATGAAGGCTGAAATATATGCAGGTACTGGATAATAAATTATGTATTTGAAAAGGGGTATGCAGAGACAAGGATCTGAGCAATCATTCTTATCTTTTCCTTCATTTAAGGTAAGGAATCACCAAACTACAACAAGCTCCATATATCACAACTCTGCCTGGAAAACTTTGTAACTCTAATTATTAAAATTAGGCAATATTGAATGATGCAGATGTTTCCCCCTTATTCTGTGCATGCCACACCTTGGCACCCAGTGATTTTCCTTGTCATGTGTGTTAACTTTTGGGGGTTTTACCCAATTCCTTGGCAACCAGCCTGGTTTTCCTTTTTCTGTGTTACAAGGATTACACATCATGAGAACTGCTCCACTGAGATCCCTGTCCCCATCACCTACAACAGATTTGCTGTGGATTCTCTGCATTTAGGGGTTTTTTTGTGGAACGAAAATGTTAAAAAGGTGTTCTAAAGCCATGCACAATGCCCTGACAGTCCCTGCTCCAAGGCAGAAGGATGTTTTTCACACCTGGACTATTTTTAGCAGATGTCCCCACCCTTCCAGCCCTCCTTGACCTGCTTTTGTAGCTGCACTGGGGAAGGTGCAGCACAGGGTGTGTTTTATGGATAAAAATACAGGGACTGTGACAGGGAGGGGGCTGCACTTTGGATTAAACCATCCCAGCTGCACCCGGCCTGGCACTGAGGCTCTGAGGAGTCCCTGGGCCAGGGGTGGGAAGCTGTTCCCAGAATTATTTCCCTGCTGTTGCTTCCAAAGGATGTCAAACTCCCTCGTGTTCACCTCCAAAGTCTCTGGATTTGTCTCAGAATGCCCGTGGGACAGGGAATTGCTGCTCCTGGTACTTCCCTGTGCTCAACAGTCTGCTAAAAGTCACATTTTATACAGGACACTTGTTCTGTAAAAGATAGGAATAGCTTAAGTTTCAGCTTTGGGCTTTTAATATAAATACTTTCCACAATTTTGTGTGAGGTTTTTTTCCCTCTGTAAATTCAAGATCAATAAGATTCAATACCAATTAATGCTGATGCTTGAAAAACTCATAGAGGACTTGGTGATCTTAGAAGATTTTCAGACCTAAATGATTCTGATTTATGAGTTGTGAGCAAAGGCTTTGAGCTCAGCAAACAAGCAAGTGCATACGTAGGTCACCTCTTGCGTGGCTCACACTTCTCCTGCTGGGTAAAGTAAGGAACTGAATATTTTTTGCCTCATTTTGCTGTTGCACAAAGGAGATTTTAAAAATATCCGGAAGATTTTGCAGCACAAACCCTTTGTCCCATTTTGAGTCCTGTTTAAGATGGCTCCTGACCTGGCATCGGAGTTCTGAACATAAGAAAAGGCATTTTCACTGTCAGAGCCATCAAACACCGACACAGGCTGTCCCTGTCCTGGGAGATACTGAAAGCCAGGCTGGAGGTGACCCTGAGCACCCTCATTTGGGTGGCCCTGCTGGATCCAGGTGATTCCAGATGTTCTCCAGCTTCAGCCACTCTGGGACTCAGAGAGGATGCTTGGTTTTCAATGCGGAATCCACATCCCAGAATTTATTGGAAACCTTTATTAATTATGCCATAAAAAATGACTGTTTTTGCAAACACAAACATGGCAACATGATCTGTCGTCCTGACATAGCCCTCCCAAGCTTTCTCCTCCAAGAAATGCCAGGTGATTTTCAGGAGAGAACCTACTAGCCAGAATCTCCTGACAATGCCATCACTTTCATTTCTTTTCATCAATATTTTTAATCAGCAATCTCCCACAGAATATTTACACATGGAGATGGTCCAGCAAGGTTATCATAACATTAGTAAAGCTGATAAAAATCGTTGTGCAGGAGTTTGTGCCACCATAAATAGCATCAGGGTTTACGTGCACATTAATCAGAATAAAACCAACCCCACTGAGGTTGAAATCCTCTTTAGCGAGCACCAGGTGAGGATGCTGAGCATGAAACTATCAGAAGAACAAGTGAAGATTTTTGGTCTCGGCATGCTTTCAATATTATGTCCAATCTGAGGGAAAAAAAGACATTTTTGGAGCCCAGTGCCAGCAATTTAATCCCAGCTCCACAAAGGGAAACACCCCATTGGTACCGGTGAGGATGTATTTATTTGGGTTATTGAGCTGCTCTAAGTTAAACTTTGGTGTCACATGAAGGACCCTGAACATTCCCTTCACTGCCATGAGGGATAACAGCAGCTCATTATTTTTAATGGCACTGCTCCAGGGAGAGAGGGTGGATTTTCGGGTCCCTGGACTGTGTTGCAGCTCAGGATAAGGATCTGATTGATTCCACATCATTATGTGTGGTTTTCAAGTTGTTTTGGCTTGTAGCACTGAAATATTACATCAAATGGGAAAATTCACTCGGTTTGGGAGATTTAATATTCCCTTGCTGTCATTAATCCAGCTCAAGGTGCACTCCACGTCCAAATGGGCTTGGGTGGCAGCCCAGGAGGAGCTGTGTGCTCGGAGCACGGACTGGCACAGGGCCAGGAGAGACAAACAGAGCTGAATTATCTTGCCCTAAGTTCTGTGCACGGTTTTAGTGCTGTTAATGTGGATAATCAGGGAGCCCTGTAAGTACATCCACTTACAGGCACAAAATAATTCAGCTTTCTCTGCTGCTTTTGGGGTTTTTTCCAATATTTTGTGCAATACCTCTCCATTCTTCTTTCTTCCTTGGTCAAACTGTAAAACCAGGAGTAAGTGAGAACCAATTTATTTATCATGGTGAGAAAATCAGATTTGTATAAATTACATGAGTAGGAGACACTCAGGAATTAGTGCTGTGAAGGAAGACTTAAAGAACTGTGCTGATGAACTTCTCAGCATTTTATTCATTCCTAAAAGACACTGCACAGCTACAGAATTGCTCTACATCAACTGGAATATTTCAATTGCACTTCAAGCTACTTAAGAACCCCCCAAAAAAAGAGATCTAGGAGTGCTGGCTGTGGGTTTCTCAGTTAGAAATTTCATGGTTTCAGAGCTGATCATCTTCTCCTGCCCCTGTTGTCGTTGACACAGTGTCAGCATTAAGGCTGGAGAGGGAGAAGATGCTCAGAGGCATCTGGGTTTGTTGTTACAGGGTTTTTCCAAAGGGACATTTCAGCAATTCATGATGCCAGCTTTAATTTTTTGACACGACACAGGGAAAAGAAAGAGGGGTTTTGGCTGAAATGTGTCATCCTGTTCTGTTTCCAGCAGAAAAGTGCTTCCAGGGGGTCAAATAATGGTCTCTCCTCAGCTCACTGCGGAGAGCACTCATGCAGCAGCACAAGGGAGTGGGCAGAATGTGAATTAGGCAGGACAAAAAAACCCAAAACAAAAACCAAGGCGGGAACAGAGAGTATGGGGAATGTGACTCTCTTCACATCACAACACAGTGCTGATACTGAAGTCTTCAGCAGCATTAAATGTGTGAGGGGCAAAAGGCAAAACATGCAAGGAATGGGTGTCCAGATGCACCAGAGCTTGAGTTTGATGTGAACACTGCAGAGGAGAGACACTTCAAAATATACACAACTTGCTACAGAAATGCAGTTTGTGTCGGGTTTGGGCTACAACAACCATAACAGAACATCCCATTAACACATAGGCTTTGGGATAACTCAGGAACTGTGTTTGTAGACAGGAACTTCTGGCTAACTCTGAAAGGACCTCTCCTTGTCTCAATTGCATTCATTGTGTTCATGTGGAATTCCTTTTGCAATTATTGGAAGTGTATTAGCTGAGAAACTTCATTCCAGCCTCAGAATAATGAAGAGCTTGGTCCAAACCCCGGGGTCAATCGGATGGGCAGCCCTGCCAGGAGGTGAGCCCAGCTGGAGATGAGATGTTCAACCTCAGTCCCAGCAAGGCCACTGTGATTTGGGCCACCAGGGAAGGAGCAAGGCTCAATTCACACCGCTCAGCTCATTGCTGGAGCTGGGGCAAACAGCTCCAGGCTGAGACGTGGCCTTGCTGAGCCCCTGCTGAAGGGTTATTGATCAATAATGGGGTCCAGGGAGAGGCCCAGGGGCTCCTCACTCTGCACCACAATCAGCACCATGGAAGACTCAAATAGGATTGCAAATGAAAGCTCCCTCTTCTTCCTCCAAAGAACAAAACCCTTCTCCTTCCTCTCTGCCACGTGCCAACCTCTCTGCACCCAGCTCTGGGACTATTTGACCCTTGGGTTGCAGCCACAGGAATGTGGTGTTTCTGAGACACATCCATGCCAAACCATTCCTGTCTCCTTATTGCCTCACTGCAGCTCCACTCGCCCCTCTTCTCCCTTCACCTTTCCTTCTCAGATCCCCACGGAAGGAGAAAAATGAGTTGGGACACATTTAAATGATGCTGGCAGAGATTTGGGACAGTCATTAATTTACCCCAACAGCTTGCTCATAATTAGTAGTAACTAATGGCAGAAAAGAGAAATATGCACGGGGAAACAGAGCAGTCGGAAAAAAATAGTATTAATTCTTCTTATCTGCTAAAAGGTTATTGGTTTCGGCATTTTGTTTCTTCTGTAAAAAGGAAATGTGAAAAGAGCTTCTGAGAGCAGAAGCACTGCCCGTGGTCAGATATTGGAGGCTCACACTGACTCCACTCTTTTTATGGAACTTTCCAGATTTCTATAAGTGTGACTAAGCAGGAATTAATAGAAGTCCCTTCTTGGATGGAAGATGTGCCAGGATTCTCTGTGTATATCCACTGGGAGTTTCCTTTTTCAAAAAGTCTCTGGTGTATCATATAGTGGAGAACAAGATGCAGTAAGTGTCTGGCTGAGGAAGGTTTCCAGTGGGTTGTGTTTGAGCTGCAGGTTATTTATGTCCTTAGCTAAATATTGTGGTGGATAAAAGTGCCCAGAGCTCAGGGAAAAGCAGTTTTGCAGATTAATGTTACCCTGGGTCAATGGAGGAGATCAATGCTGGTTTGTTAAGGGTTTCTCTGTGGCATTTTTAGTGAAAAGGGGACAACTGCATTTATGGGTGTGGGGACATAAATAAACACAGCACTTGAACTAAAAAGAGCTTTTTAAAGTGTGATGTTTACACTTGCTGTAACCACGGTGCTATTTTCATTGGGAGGATAATTTGTATTTGCTTTCTGATGCATTTGATGCTTCAGTAAAAGTAGTTGGGTCTTAACATTTTTAAGTTTAAAAATCAATTTTACCTCCTCACTTACATGGAATTCTGTGGTGTTTTTGTAACGTGCTGTTAAAGAGAGGGGGAAAAAAACCTTATAAAAATATTCTGTAGTACCTTAGACTGGGTAGAGTCTGGTTAAAGTCCTGGGGGCAACACAGTTAAAATTTCTCAGAACTTGACCAAGAAATTGAGAAAACTTCCAGGGTTTTTTTGGAAAACTCGTGAAACAAGAATAAAGACTTCAAATTCCTGTGTAAAGGGCTCTGCCGCCATTGGTAATATTAATGTGCCATGTGACAAGAACATATTGTTATTATTTTGTTTTTGTTTCTGTTATCCACCCTACCTTTTATTCCCAAAATATTCCAACACATTTTAGCAAAAAATTCGTCTAAACATGGGCAATGCAGCGAAAGAACAAGCAAACACATTGTGGGCTGAACAAGATCCCACGTGTCGAAGTTCAGGGCGTTCAAAGCTGCTTAACTGGAGGGAAAAAGATTGCCAAGAGCCCTGGGCTGTGCGAGGTCCCTGTGGGAACCAGCGCTCGCCGCTGCCTCTGGATGTCGGTGTATTCCCAAGGAAATGGTTTCTCTTGGGCAAACAAACAAGAAATAAACACCGTGGGCAGAAATTGCCCCCGATGCACACGAAACGTGCCGTGAGAAATGCAAAGGGTGGCTCCAACTGGAATCCTGGCTGGAATCTCGGCAGCGGGAACTCCCGAACGGCCTCAATTGCTCTGTGAAGAGTGCAGGCAGCTCTTTTCAGGAACCATTTGAGGCTGACTGGGAGATATAACGTGGATACTTTTCTCTCCACTGCACTCCAGCATGTGCTGCCACTGCTCCGAGGAGTTCATTTCTGCAACAATAGTTAGACAGGCTGGAGAGGAATACAAAGTAAACAAATTTAAATGATGTCGATTTTGGATCTCAGCTATGCAATTTTAGTTCTGTTGCTAGGTGGGAGTCATTCTCCTCTCGTGGTGTTTTCTTTCCTCAGATCGGCTCGGGACCCATATGTTTGCTTTATGGTGAAGCGCTCCGAGTTTCACTGCGCCTTCAAAAACCAGATTTAAAAAATTATTTGAGAACGCCAAGTCACCGGGGAAAAGCGATCCGGTGGCCAAGCCGAGGACAGGGAATGTTATGATCCCTGTGACCAAGGTGGCCTTGAGTTTTCATGACTTGAACTGTGTGGACACCCGGCCCCAGCCCTGCTGTCCCCTTGCTGGGGCTCCTGCCATTCTGGAATCGCAGAATCACAGAATCCCGGAGCCACAGAATCACCCGGGACGGTTTGGGCTGGAAGGGACCTCCGGAGATCACCCAGTCCAACCCCCCCGCCCGCACCTGGAGCAGGGGGCACAGGAACGCGTCCGGGTGGGTTTGGGATGTCGCCAGAGACGGAGACTCCACGCCCTCCCCGGGCAGCTGTTCCAGGGCTTGTCCCTGTCCCCGTCCCTGTCCCAGCGCACACGGACTACTCCGTGCGTGTGCGCGCTTGTGTCTCCCGTGTGCGCGCGTGTGTCCCCGGGAGCGCGCGCGCGTGTCCCCGAGAGCGCGCGTGTGCTCCCGG